>PVLA01006882.1:0-115174 GCA_004027455.1 Hydrochoerus hydrochaeris | reverse complement strand
CTTCCACTGTAAACCCTTCGGCCTCCTGAGATAGACTTGCACAGGATACCACAATGAGCTCCAGGCCTCCTACTACATCCTTCAGATGGCCAGTGCACAGACAGACGCTTTTGCACTCTTTCAAATCTGACTGCAGGAGAACACTGTAACCTGACTTTGTAAATATATATATATATATATATATATATATATATATATATATATTGCATTAAACCTGTTTATTAGGCACCATCTCATACCTATGTGCAATAAAGGAGACACACAAGCTTAAATATCACAAGGTTTCTCTTATGTGAGAAACCCAAAATATAAATAAGAACAAAATTAAAGATAATGGGAAATATGGACACACATATTCCCAAAAGGAAAGGAAACAGGAAATAGAAAAGAGAGGAGGGGAAAAGGGATACAAAAGGAATTAAGAAGTGCTATGTACATGTAGCAACTCCCCAGTGAGAAAGGTAATCATATTTACCGCAAGTATGTACTAATTAACAACTGTCCAAAAAAAAGAAAACTAATTGAATTAAAAATTGTAAAAGCTACTGATTTAAACCCAGTTGGTGAGACATAAGGTAACAACTTATTACTTTCAATTTGTACCCAAAGTAGCAAAAAAAAGTTGTTTCCTCTTTTAAACAGATTAAAGTCACAAGAAAATAAAATGTTTGTAAATTAAAATTTTCCCAAAATTGTGCATGAATACAATAATATTTTACCTGAAATATAACATATATACAATTTGTACTTGTTACTACTGCAAACTGTTACAAAGCATGAATTTAACAGGACAAAAAGGGATGCAGTGGTGGCGTAGTTACTTTTCTTGTGCTGGAATAGAAGGGCTGACACCTGCAAATGAAAGGAAGAAAGGTTTATTTTGGCTCACAGTTGGTAGAGGTTTCAGTCCATAGTTGGCTGACTCCAAGGAGAAAAGGAGAAAAGTCTACGACAGGGTAGGAAGAAAGCAGCAAACAGGAGCAGCAAGCCTAAACCTTCCCTTCTTGTCCCATCTAGGCTATAAACGTTTTGGGTGGTGCCACCCTCACTCCAGATGGGCCTTCCCATTATCCCCACCCAGAACTACACTAAACAAATCAGTGGAGTGATTAGTTACCACAGCCTTAATCCCAGCATCGCACACCCATCAACCAGCCACCTTCCAAAGCCCCAGCTGTGAGAGTATGAGGCTTTGGGAGGGCATCTAAATACAAGCCTTAAATAAGAGACTGAACCTCTACTGGTAGAGCTATAAGCTAGACAATTTTTCTGAAGGCAAATTTGATGATTTTTACATAAATCATTAAAAGTATAGTTGAACATCAACCTTGCTTTGCTAAGAAAATGAGTATCATAAACATTCTGTTACAAAACGGTTTACTGCAGCCATATTTATAATGGAAAATAGGTACACAGCATAGCAAAATAAATGATCAATTTTAAAAGAACACATTACTTAATTATTGGGTCTGATGCTATATAATCATACATTTGATTATTATGTGGTCATCACAAATACTGCAATGTGTACTAATGTATGTTAAAAGAAGAAAATTTTTCATGATATATTAAATGTTTTAAAAGTTAAAAAAACAATTACAACATTCCATTTTTATAAATATTATTTCCAGTATATATTTTATACATTCAAAGCAAGAAAGAAAGGCTAGTTTGGCAAGCTGTAGTATGAGAAACTACAAATCCACTTCATATCCTCAATGAAAAAAGTATCTAAGACTATGTTTTATTGTGCAAAATTCTGATGTTGGAATTCTATTCTTTTAAAATTAACTTAAATGCTTTTACAAAGAGATACTTTTCTTACCATTTGAAGTGCAGTTGATGTAACAGTATAAATGGCTTATTCTTTACCTTTATAATATCATTTCTCAAGATATATATCCCTTATTTTTCAAAACATGTCTAATTATTTTTATATCATTCATATATATAAATGCATGAATTTGAATATATTTTATGTATTGTAATACACTGTACTTCTATCTTTATTGAAACCAACTTGTCTGGTATTTGGCCAGTGGTAGGCACTTCAGGTTAGCACAGAATTCTTTTTGGACAAGATTTTCAAACTCTCCACTTGCTGCCTAGCTATGCGGTGCACCAAGATTTTCCAAACTCCTTTTGTGGATTTCTATCCTTGTAGAATCAACTATTTCTCCATCATGCCTTGTTATTTCAAGACAGAGTGGGTTCACTAGAAATGAACATATTTCCAGGCCTTTTCGAGAGATCGGTTGTTCACGTATTTAGCAACAATAAGGGTAAGTATAGATATTTGCTTATATATAAAGTACATATGCAAATATATATCAGATTACATTTTTCTTACTTAACCCCCTCTACATTGGCTTAGACCACCTTTCTCCTTCACTAAAAATCTTGGTTCTCAAGTACAAATAAAATATTCTTGCCTTATTCCACATTATACACAGAACTGTACCAAAATAGTAACAATAATACCATCAGCAATAATAGTTAAAAATAATTTTTAAAGTTTTACACAATTATTCTCTTCCAATTTTACTACATATGTATTTCTCTTCTTTGATGCTTCTTTATCCCTAATTTTTTTTTGTTTTATTATTGATGTTTTTCAGTTTTTCTTTATTGTGTTTTTGCTTTTCTTTGCTTTTCAATGAACTCAGTGCCTTCTCACTGGGCTACATCCTCATTCCTTTTATTATCTTAAATAAGGTTTTGTGAAAATACTAAGTTGCCCAGGATGGGCTCTATTTTCAGTTTCAGAAATATGTATTTTCCTGTCACTATTTTGTGTTTTAATGTCACTCTAGTTATTTCAGTCATCTAAATTTAGAAATGCTCATTAGAACAATATCCTGTATATACAACATTTTGAATCTGTTTCATTTTTCTTGCTCACTAAAGCTATTTGAACTCTATCTCCTTGACATATTGTTATGGCTTGAACATCAATGCCCCCACAAACCCTCATGCAGTCATAATTGGGACTCTTCAAAAGTGGCAGAATGTAGGGCATATGAAGGGTGTGATACTGGAATCAAGGTTTTATGGTACTAGATCAGGCAACCAATTGGTTTATCATATTTCTGGATGTGGGTAATGAAAAAAACCCCAAACTGTATGTGGTGACACCACCAAAAAACTTGTAATCAAGATAGGATAAAAGGAAAAGGGAAGTTTGCAAGTGCTGCTTGTGCCTTTGCTGCCTTCTCCCTGCTTTACCATGAACAGTTTCTGCTCTCCAGTGTCTGTTTGCTATGCTGCCCTGCTTTGGAGCAAGTTGACTATTGTCTGAAACTTCTACCAAATGTAAGCCAAAATAGACCTTACTTCCTTTGATTGTTGGTGTCAGGTATTTTGTCTCAGCAATGAGAAAAGTAACTACGACCTATATTACGCTCATGTATTCAGTATCTGAAATAAAATATTACTATTGAAATACATTATAATATAGTAATGCCACAGTTCACAAACACTTCTGTTCATAAACAATTCAGTTTCTGAGCAGAAAAATTCAGCAAAATTTTGCTCATGAATTTCTCTTCATAAATGCTTCATTAGATGATGAACATGACTGTGGCCATCTTCCCCAAATGAACATGAGCATCTTCCCCAGAATAATGGAAAAAATTAAGTTCTTCACCAAGACACCACTATATTATTGCTTTTCCTTTTAAATTATGTGCTCTTTTGCCTATAACTTTTGCCAGAATCTTGATGTTTGTCCTTCTCAGGTAATATGCTTGAGCATAACAGATTTTCTGGGTTGATATCATTGAACATAATGTGCTCTTTTGAAAATTTTAAATCTCTTGCTTTTTATTTATGCATTCATCCATAAAAGGCTTCTTGAATTAATGTGTTGAGTATATTTTTTTCTTTCTTTGATCTTCTTTGGAGACTTCTATTATCTCCATGGTGCATATTCTTTGCTTATCTTCAGTGTTCTTTTTTTCAGTTAAATTTTAAATTTTGACTTTTATCTTAATGTAACAGGAATGAAATAGTGAGACAGGGGTTGTAATTCTATTATGGAGTAAGAATAGCAGCCCCAAAATGGAGCTGAAGGGCCAAATGGAGTCTGCTAAATCACAACACTCCAAGCATTTTAGAGAAACTTCTGCCAAGGGTCCTTCAGCCCTCTGGGATCTCCCCAGAGTACAATCAGGCAGGCTGCTGATCAGGGGTTCATGGGCCCTGCATGGAGCTGAATCTATAGATCTGTTCTATAGATGGGACCTAAAAATATGTAGTCTCCTCTATGGAAAAGATTATGCTTCTTACACAAAGACCTGAGTTCTCTTCTAAATTCCTTAAAAACCTCTATATAAAAACCCCTTAGGTGTATCCTACTCATAAACCCCCTCTCAGGTACATGGAGCTCTACTTTTTTGCTTTTATATCTTCTACTTTCTTGATTTTATCTTTCAAATAACTTTGCCTGCACCCTACCCTCTCAATTCATGGCTTAATTTCTCAAGAAGAAAATTAAAGGAAGAAAAAAAATCATACACACAGCAACAATTCAAGAAATTTTTTTATGGATGTATCCAGAAATTTAAAAAAAGATTAAAACTTTTGAAACAGCATGTCATGTTCAAGGATATCAAGCCAGAAAATCTCTTATGATCATCACAGTTTCATTGTTTCACGCTGGACACAAATCCAGCATCCTAATAACATTAAAATAATATTAGCTATCTTTATTTTCTCCTAATGGAATTGCTCTTTATATCAACTGTTTCTTGAGTTCAGAATGAGTTCACCTCATTTCTGATTTTTTTCTAACTTTTACAAATATCATTCATTTATATCTGGTATTACACTTCAAGCCTTTAAAGCTATTTTGAAATAGCTGACTGTTATTTTGATATGTTTTCAGGCTTATCATTCCAGTACCTAACATTGTATAAATGTTATTCTCTTCCTCAGTCTCTTTACATCTTGGTAATTTTTAATGAGATTTAACTTCAATACTTTTATTTTTGCTTACTTTAATGTATTCCTAAACTTTTATAAGGGACCTTGTTTCAAAAGGCATTTGCTAATTTCACAGAGCTCCTTCTAGTATTTGTAGAATTAAAAATGATGGTAGCTTGCTTAATGTAGTTTTCTGGTTCTTATTCTCTTTTTTATTTTTCCTGGACATTCTCTTTTCTTCCTTTCTGTTATATCCATTGTGACTATTTTGATTCTACTCCTAACAGTTTTTACTCTATCTTGGATGCAAATCCTGTTCGTTGATTTTCATGAGCTCATCAGAGCTAGATAGCTCCTGCTCCTTACACTTTTATCTGAGCCCTTGTATTTACCCACTGTGAGAATAGGTAAAACACTTTCCTTTTGTAGTTGCTATTCTCTAACTCCCACTTGTTCTTGCTATTTTGTGCATTCCTATGCTTAAGTCTTTCTTGCTGCTTTCTTCCTGCATCTTTTGACACATATGTTGCTGCTACAGAAGTTTTGTGACCCTTGATGGTTTGATTCTTAGTGCTTTTATTTTAAGATTCAAAGGAATGGCTTGTGATCTGGTCTCCCTGTAAATATTGACAGTGAATTATTTTCTTATTTCCACTTGTCATTTGTCACCATTTTCCCTGAATGTCCCAGGACACATTGCTAATAGATACAGATATAAGTCAGCTACAGATATGGATGCATACACAGGTACAAATACAGTTGCAAGTACAGGTACAAGTGCAGATATGAATACACATGCACACACTGCATAGATAAAAATAACTAATAGAATAAGCATTGAGGTATATATTATTGGTTGGTGAAATTATCGCTATTTTTCATTTTTGTTTTTCCTTTCATTCTTGATAACTGTTTTTAATTTGATTTTGTTTGCTTGATTAAAGTCACATAATAAATCAGGTCAAAGTTATTGCTTACAAGTTTATGAGAGTTACTCTCAACTGTTCATGGGTATGGAGCAATGGCCTCTTTTCAAGATTCCATCAACATGTAAATCCCAGTCCCCTCAAATTTAATTCTCTCCCTCTGTTCCACTAGTTGCACTTCTATCTCCTTTAAGGTAAAGAAAATGGCTCACTGTTCATTTTCTCCCATCCCTATGACTTTTGGTATAAATACCACATTTTTCCAATGGGAATACTCAAGCCCAACTTCAACTACCATTAAAAAACCTCTGTGTTTAAAAACAGTGCTTAGGTTTTGTTTTTCAAAAGTTCTTCAACTTTCAGACAAATATTTCCATAGGAAATCCAAGAGCTTAGTTTGGAGCTATAGTGTCAAAAATTTCAGACTTCCAGAATTCTTTTTCATTCTTTTTTACCCCAGGGCAACCAATCTCACCTAATTTAACCACAATAGTTATGGGGTTAAAAAGACTAAAAAGGTTTTTTTTAAAGTAAGTGGTATTTGAAGATACTGACCATTTTAATTTCTATATAAATATTATTTACTCTGCAAGGTGGCATTAGCCCAACTAGTATTGTATAATATTAGTTATACAATATTGATTCTAATACCTTTATGGGTGTTACTAATTAACCACTAACTAATCGCTGAAAATTAATAATTTTGTCAATATAGCTATTTAGAGTATTTATTACAACTTCATACATGTTATTAATAAAATTTAACCATCTCTGCTCTCAAAGAGCAAACTGAAACAACAGAAACTATTAAAATAACACTCAAATTTTAAGGACATTTTTATCTGTCTCTTGATATTTCAAAAAATTCTAAAACAAGAAGGTCCCTGGAAAAATGTATCTATTTCTTTTTTGAGTACTCCCAGCAGTGCTTGTGTCGGGTCCTAGGTTGTGTGTATCCTGCACCAGCTCTGCTCTTCTGCTGTCCAAGCAGGTCACTGGGATCCTAATCCCCATATCAGTAATAGATTAAAGCTATAAAGTTTAAGATAGGAAAACAAAGACACTTTATTTTCAAGGGAGTAAAGAAATGACCAGAAAACTACCCTGTAAGACCAGGGGCTCTAGACTCAGAAAGCTCTGAGGGCCTTTTCTTCTTGGCTGTTTTCTTAGGGGCTAAGGGCTCTTATGCTTTCCTGGAATTTGTGTAATCAGATTGGTTCCCTGGTATGTCATAAATGGATCCCAAGACCCCTAATGCCCTGCACCATTATCTACATGCATCTTACATTCTTAAGTGAGCTTCATCTGATTTTCTTTGTCCTGTCAGAATCTTATCTTTAAAATTTATGGGGTTTTAAGAAAAAAAAGAAAAGAACTATACATACACAGTTGAGTTTGCAATTAAGAGGCCAGTGCACTAACACAGTGGCTCTAGAGTGGGAGTGTGTGTGTGTGCACACGTGTGTGCGCGCGCGCGTGCGTGCGCATGTGTGTTTATATACTAAGTAAGGGCTCCCTTTTAAGTGGCCTCCCCTTATCTCCTTTGCATTTTATCAGAGGTAGGTGAGGGACAGCTACCATGGTTGGGAGCACCTCACTTCCCTTGCTCTCTGCCTGACTCCCCTCTTGTTTCCTTAATTGCTTTCTCTAGTCAAGCTTTAACTCTTTTTAGTCAGGATTAGGCAGAAGATCCAATGAGGTCTTTCCCTACTTAGAGACCCCTTTCTGCTACACTTCTATCCACTTCATGTTTGCTCGTTTACTCATGTAAGATAACTGGTATGCAAGCAGTAAATGGGTCTTTGTAAGTGAATAGTTTTGAGTTCTTCGTTAGAGAGAGTGCACTTACAATAGTACTTTCTTCTCAGCAATATTTCCCACTATGGCTCAAGGGCCAGACTATCTCTAGTCTTTCAAGAGTTTAACTAGGATACTCCATTTGATCATTTCTAACTCAGAAACTGCAAAAGTATAATAATCTTATTTGAGGTCTTAGGATTTACAATTTGGAAATCACAGATTGAGGTAACTGAATCAATATTCAGAAGAAGAAAGGGAGAGTGGGAGTTTATATAACTGAAAAAGGTCTTAGGACATTACACAGTGATGGAAATTGTCTAAAGAGTGACTCCTACTGAAACTAGAAAAGAATGCAAAGGCTTCCTGACAGGGACTGTATGAATGATAATGAAGAAAAACTATGTATAAACCAAATGAAGACATCCATTAAGCAAGAGTCCTATAACCTCCTGTGCATCTTGAATGTCTGAATGCAATGTAGTTATCCAGTCATTCTGGTTGTTTCAGATACTGGCAAAGGATGAAGGAAACTTAAATTCCCATTCCTAGGCAGAAGCTTGAACTATGCAGAATTATTGTTCATAAGGAATTCTCCTCTGCTTTCACGCATACAAGAAAATCAGCCTGATGATAACCACTGCTAAAACTTCCTTATAAAAGCCAATTGTCTGTCATGCCTGGTGGAGTTCCTTATAATACCCATACTGGATGCTGTCTGAATTTCATGAATTTCTGAATGCAATCCTTATAAACCTATAAACCAATTAGTTACTTATACTTCATTTATTGAAATTTTGCTTTTTGACAAGAATAACAATATTTACACTTGCATAGCAATTCTCAATCCTTTCACATGTGTTTTACTTGATTGCAATGCTATGTTTGAATTAATAACTATTGAGTGTCTGTCAGATGTCAAGAACTAAGCTGAATATGTAGAGAAAAGCATGCCCTACTTATGGATTTTTGATAATTGAGTCTATGAGACAAACTGACAATACAGATTAATAGATTAATAGAAGAAAAAAATGTATTACATCAGTACATACATATGAAATATAACTTGAAAAAGAGCTAGAATGCTAAAGTTTTTATAGCATCCTGAGCTATAGAAAGGAACAGGCACTTGAGGCATCTGAGGGAAGGTGGTAGATGACAAGATATAGGAAGGTGAGGGAGGAACTGTATGAATAGGGGTTTTCTCACATGTAGATACAGTGTCCAGGTAATAAAATTTGTTTTAGAGGAACTTATCAGGAGAACAGTTGATATTCTCTGACAAAGTCTGACTAGCTATGGTGTTTCCACTCCTGTGAGTTAATCTTACTTAGTTGACAGAATTCCCAGAGAAAGAGTAATGACAGATAAGGGAACAATTCTGCATTTTACATTCTTCAAATGCCTCAAATGGAAATAATCAGTCTACAACAGCTGTATAGTGTGTGGCAATACTGTCCAAGTTCCTAGAAGTATAAAAGAGAAGAATAAACCCATTGAGGATGCAATACTGGTATAGTCATGACACAGTCAGAGATGAGCATAGGAACAGAGGATGCACAAACTTCAGGGATCTTCATCTGTTACTCATCAAAAGCAAGTTTTCTGTTTTTTCCTAAGGTAGTCAGGGCTTAAAAGCTGTCTTAGATAAAAATCCCAGTCATGGGCTGGGGATTTAGCTCAGTGGCTTAAGTTCCTGCCTGGCAAGCATGAAGTCATGAGTTCAATCCCTGGTACAAAAAAAAAAAAATCCCAACACTTCAGTTGGTCTTAAAAAATGTCCAAAAGATAAAAGTGAAATGAAGCTTACATTCATTTTGTGAACTCTGAGTCAAATTATTTTCAGCACCTTTTACAGGTATGTTAGTCATTTAGGGAGGATCTATTATCTCTAAATCTGCTGACCCAAGCTCAGTGGGGCAAACCACATGTGCCACGGCAGGAACACAGCTTCCTCTCTATTGGCATTTGAGCCACTTTTTTCTAAGCTAAAACCTTCAGGTTTAATTACAGTGTTGGCACTTTGCCATAAATACATGAATTTGGGGTTGCAATTTGGGCATTTCATCATCACTGGTCTAGCTCATCTTCTTTCTTACTCCTGAGAACACTTATGATCAGATTTATGGTCCTAAACCCAAGGTCAGCTTTGTCACATTGGGTTCTAGCAGAGGCACACAGCAACTGGCATCATCTCTTAGGTCATAAGGACTCTTCTCCATGGGAACCAAATTGTCTCTTCAATCATGAGGATTCCTCCCATAGACACTGAATTGTGTATCAAGTAATAGAGATTCAAGTTAGCTAAGAAACCAGAGATAAAATCAGCCATTGTTGATTTCTTGTTGTCTTGTCATGAAGTCCTGGGTTGTTTTCCTTGTTCTGTTCTGTTTTGCTTTGTTTTGTTTTATTCTCTTTTAAAATAAAAAAAAATAAAAAGAAACCAGAGATGAGATAATAATTGCCCTGACCTTGTACCATCTCAGCTAGGCTTTAAGTTGGTCTCCTGTTTTTATGAGTGGGCCAATCTGAACCATGATATCTCCATATTCATTCTCCAGCTAATTGAGCTGGAGTCTTTCACTTATTTTTTTCTCTTTCCAATTACTTTCTAGTTAAAGTTGTTTCTATAAAATAATGGTTTCATTTTAATTTCAGTTATCACTAAATCAAGGACCTATCCTTCCCAGTAACAATATCACTATTCTTTAAAGAATAAGGAAATAGTTTCAGAAACATTAAGCAATCTGACAAGATCACTGATTTTTCTCATCCATTATAAAACCAATAGTAACACTTCTGAGTGCAGAAAATCTGCTTTTACTGGAAACTGAATTTTCATGCTAATTTCTGGCCTTGGCATAAAAATATCTTTATACCACAATCAAATGAAAACAAATTTCCTGTTCTAAATTGTCAAGCTTCTATCTGTGTCATGTTTGGATACTTTGGGTATTAAATAGCTGTGGGAAGTGACAATTTTATCCCTGAACTGGATTTGTTAATCTAAAACTATTCTGGTGCTCATTGCCTATTCAATGACTCATCTGCCTATCAGTCTACAGTGGGAAAAAAAGCTGAATTTACTTTTCTTTCTTTAATCTCCCTGTTTTTAATTGCCATATTGACAAAAAGAAGCAGTTGTTTACTTTCCAAATTCCCTGGAGCACAAGCCAAAGTAATCCTTTAAATATAGTTTCTTCAACTCCAGAAGTAAGTAGATGCAAAGTAGTAAGAGACTCTTAAAAGGCAACAAACATAAGATATCTAGACTCTGACTTTGACTGGGAGAACTCAAAGGCCTTTGATTTTTAGTTTGGACATGGAGGGGAGAGGGAGAGGGTGGCAGGAAGCAGAGTATAACTGAGGCTGGATTAAGGAGCCTGCCTACTTCCTGTGGTATCAATCTGTAAGGGAAAGCCTGGTAAATACTGTTGATCTTCTCTCCTTAGGCTATTTTCCTTTTTTTCTTGATTTCAAGGGCAATTTGTCTCATGTAAGTGATGATCATGATTTGTCTGAACTGATCTTGACACCACATTCCTCTTGAGCAGGTATTTTCATTCATAACCTCTCATGTAGCTACAGGTGACTTTTTGGCACAATTCTGGTAAAACTAAGAAAGAAGTAAAATGTTTGAATAGGACTGGCTGGCACTTCCCATTCTTCTTCCTCCTGATGTGCAATACTTGTTGTGATACTCCGCCCTCACTGGAAGGGGAAGAGAAAGACATTCTGGAAGAAGTAGAAACTAATTGTTAAGTAGACATGTCCAGGGTAAAGAGGCTAGGGATGAGCTGCAGGAAGAAAGAATATGTACTAAAGGCTCTGAACTATGCAACAGCAAGGAAGTTGGAAGAACAACTGTATATAAGCAACATGACCAAACTGGAAAGCATGAGACTATGAATGTCAAGCAATGAACTGGAGATACAATGATCAGATTATGTTTTTCTGCTTGTTTTTCTGATATTAAGTTCCAATTTATTACTTACTGTTTAATCAATAAGGGTGATTTTTCAAGTGGATTACACAATGGGATTTTCTTATAAAAATTTAAGAGCTATATTGCTGACCCTTTGAAATTATTTTCCCATTAATTATTTAAAAATAACAAAAATATCAGAATTGAAAGGTAACTGAGAACTATATAAATAGTAGCAAATTATATATTCCATAATTTAGAAAAGGATATATAATTGGTAAAAGACAAGCAAAGTAGTTATTTAAGAAGTTTTGATAGAGAAGAAGAGACAGTTTAAATTTTACCTCTAGTTACAAAACAAAAAATATTCTTCTTTTTATGGTGGGGAGGGAATCCAAGGACATTCAACCTCACAAAATCAAAATCTATTTCAATAGACTCCATGGTGTAGAATTCATGAATTAGGCCCTTAGGGAAGGTGGAGGAAAGCAATTATGAAGCTGCTGATGAGATACTTTTCTTAAAGAACAGTTTGAGCTTTCATTGTTCAATTGTTTGATCACTTTTTTCATACCTGTATCCTATAATCTGAACTACTTTGAAGATAACAGTATACAATAAATTAACCAGTGTTTGTTCTCCAAATATCTTATTTTGAAATTCTGTATCATTTTTAGCTTTTTGTTTTAAAAAATGGTAAAGAAAAAAAAATTAAGAAAATACATATAATGTCATTGAGCAAAATTTTTTAAGAGATAGAAGTTCTTGGTCTCTGGCCTGTGGCTTATATAACAAGAAAATCTGGGTAATGATGCATGAAAAAGAAATGACAGAAAGGAGCTGTAGAAGAGAATTTATTTCTCTTGGAGATGAATTAAGTCACATATAGATGGGTGCTTCATTCTTACTGTAACTGGCAAGACAAAGTGGGACTTTAAAGTTAGGTTTTGTTTGCCTTGCAAGGCAGTGGCTACTCCAAATGCCTTCAGGCCTGGGGCATGAGCTGCCATCCTGCATTTCTCCTCAGCCCAGATAAATGCACAGAATATATAGATACTGGCACCACGAGATGAAAGTCCACTTTCACTTCCTAGGCAAAGGAAAGAGCAGTCTGGACCCAGGAAGAGTCTAAAAGAAAATGCTGAGACTTGTCTGTAGTGTCATTGTACCCCCCACATACCTGACACACAATGTTCCTTGCTATAAAAGACCCTAACACACCTACCCTGAGGGAGATGGTGATTTGGATAACAAGGCCCCTCCATCTCTACAAGCTAGCTTTGAAAAATTCTTTTTTTTCTTTTTTTAACCAAAATAAATGGCCTCCTTTGATTTGGTCAGCAGGAGCAAATGAACCTGTTCTTAGGGATCTAAGTGGCAGGTTACATGACTGAAACCTGAAAGATAAAAGTAACATTATGAAAGACCTCTGTGTAAGTAAATTCTGAGAGAGTAGGAGACAAGGAAAATCAGAACTGAAAAAAAAAATAATGTACCTTTAAGAAGACTGCAACTGCAGTCTTCTTAAAGAAGTTACTGAGGATTATCCATATCCCTATGAATTGCTAGGATTGTTTCTATGTTTTCTTTTATTCTAAGGCCATCACATCAAAAATATGTTTAAGTCCATTAATTGGAAGTGATGGACAGAAACCTGATCTTAATATAAAAGAATCCATCTTTAAAAAATAAATGGTGGGACACCCAAGGCTCTCTCTGTGACTCTGTGCCCATTGCAGACTGTGGAGGAGAGAACCAGTGACCTCACCAGGAAGTATCCCCTCCTGGAGAGCAATGTTAGTGCCAGCTGCTGCCAAGTGGGGACAGCCACACCCAAACCTCTCTCAGAGAGTCAGTGCCATTCCTGAACTGTGTGGGGGGAGAGATCCAGGCCTTACCAGGAAGTGATCCTGGCCGGAACAATACCATTTTCATTGTTTTGTTGGGCTTGGTTTTACTCTCTTTTGTTTTGTTAAATCCGATGGCAGGAGCAGCTATTTGAAAGATAACATGAGCACTGGGAAAACAGGCAGCCAGCGTGCTGCTCTGGTGAGTGGCAGTGGCCTCCCAAGCTGTGGCCGCCCCAAGTGAGAATGATATCAGCATTTCCTGAGATCCACACCACGTTGGAACTTGGGGCACTGGGAAAACAGGCAGCCAGCACATCACTCTGTTAAGTGGCTGTGGCCTCCCAAGCCGCGGTTGCCCTAGGTCAAGGACCATATCAGCCTTTCCTGAGATCCACGCCATGTTGGAACTTCGGGCACTGAGAAATTAGGCAGCCAGCTCACCGCTCTGGTGGGCAGCTGTGAGCATACAGGCACGTGGGCTAAGAAACTTCCATCTCATCCACCCCCAGCAAGTGAGAGCCAGAGATCTGAGTATATAAGCAATATAGCAAATAAGGGGGATTTTCTTCTGCTATCACTTTGAAGGCAAATTTTTATCTCTGTTTTTCTCTGTTCTGATCAATGGTATTGCTCTACTCAATATCCTGTTGTTATAATTTTGGTATTTCCTTCGATATTGTTTTACCTGATTGAAGGAACAACTATTGTGAAGAAAACCAGATATACTATTGTACCTATTGCTGGTATCCCGGTAACCTGCTATGAGGTTCTGTACCAATTTCACTGCACTGCCTCAGTTGGCTATGTCCTGTCTTGTTCTGTTGTATGTTATTACTTTCAAAATAAAATAAAATAAATACTAATAATAAATATGAAAAAATTTTAAAAATGTAAATAACAACAACAAAACAGATTAGTAAGGTACTGAGCAACCTGAAACATGATATAACTAAACAGATAATGGACTTAAAAAGCAGAAGGAGGAAAAGAAAGTGCTCTAAAGGATATCACTGCATGTATATTTAAGTGTGTAGGATTGATAATCATGTTGATAAGTTTTTGTTGGATCAGTGAACAGAACTGTTTGCAACCTCACTGTTTGCATGTCCACTTTGTGTGCTTTACTTTTGTAACTTGAACAACTATATCCAAGAAGATAACTAGTAATTTCATACTTTTTTAAAAAACTGTGTATTGTTTCTACCCTTTTTTCTATTTTGCTTTTTTCCCCTCCTTTTAAATAAAATTTTAAAAAAGATAACAAGACATATTATGGTGGCTATTTTGGATTTACTAGTGGCTTGCTTTAAAGTCCTTTATTGCATTCACTGTTTGGGTTTTAATGTTTCTATTCTGTTCTGTTCTCTTCTATTCAATTTTAACGATGTCCAAAAGTATGTAAAGCTATTTTGAAGACAAAAAAAAAGGCATTATGGTAACTGTTGTTGATTTTGTAAGGTTTTGAAGTCCTGTATCACTTATACTGGCTTATTTTTGAATAATTTTATTATGTTTTATTTTTCTTGGTTTTATTCTCCTTAAAATAAAATAAAATAATGCTGAGAGTCAGGCATGGTAGCATACTGCTGTAATCACAGCAGTCAAGAGACTGAGGAAGGAGATTGCCAAAGAGTCAAGGCCAGTCTGATCTTCATAGTGAGTTAAAAACCAGCCTGAACTGCCTAGACACTTTCACAAGCAATCAATCAATTAGTCAATCAAAAAATTAAATCATAAGACTCATGTTTTTCTCCTATTAAATGGGCCACATTCTTTCTACAGGTGTGGAGTAGGAGCCTGGGCATGACCAGCTGGCTGGGTAAGTCAGTGTGATCTGTCAGTAACAAAAATTTAGGACATATGTATAAAAACTGCTCCAAACCATGCACTTGGACCACTCAGAATCTTCAGTTCTTCTCATGAGAACTCAAACAGGATTTTGATAGGACAGCACATGTCTGATGTTAGTTTGAGGAGTGGAAATGGCTTCTGTTAAGCTAAGGCCACAGTAAGCTCCCTCCATGGCCTTCTCTGCACTTTTTGCAGTGCTGTTTTTCTCACTATTAATTGGCCCACACACATCTAAGAGCATATTTTTTTCCTATCTTTAATACCATTAATAAATGCAAAACCTCACTATCTTTTGCACTTATCTTGACCAATTCTTTGTTTAGAATGATAAGAATCTAGAAATACCTTCTAGAAAGACCCTAGAACATCCCCAGAAGCCCAATAACAGTTGGGCCATCCATTTTTAAGAAACTGAGACTGTCGTAGTTATTTTTGTCCCATTGCTGAGACAATATACACAACACCCAAAATTAAAGAAGAAAAACATTATTTTGTTTACAGTTTACAGAATTTTGAATTCATAGTTGGCTGGCTCCAATGCAGGGTGGGGTGGCAGAGGGGAATCAAAGAGGAGAAACAGTTCATGGCAGATAGAAGACAGTAAAGCAGCAAAGAAGAAGCAAGCAACTGTCCCTTACATCTTATCTTGCTTTCCCACCATTAGAGTGGTAGCACTCACAGCTAGGATAGGGTGGCCTTAATCCTAGTATCCCACCATGAATCAATCCCAGCATCACATCTTTGTTCCCAGTAACACACACCCAGATCCAGCCACCTCCAAAAAGTTCCACCCATGACAGTATGAGATTTTGAAGGACATCTAGATACAAACCATAGGAGTTCCAGCTTGCATGGTGGTAAAGGCAAGGGAACTTCCAGCTTTCTGGCATTAGCTCTGGGGAGTTTGGGACATCACTCCCCCCTAGGACACTGGACTAGCCTTGAAAGACTTCAAGGGCTTGAGTGAAACACAACCAGTGACCTTCATTCAACCAGGGAAGGCAAGACCGGTGAGTCCCAGGAGCTGAGGGTGCAGGAGGTGATTCCCAACATGCTCAGGGAAAGTTTTGCAACATCACTTGAAACACAGAAATATAAGAAAATGACAAAATGAAAGACCAAAATGCAACCTCAAACCTCCAGCCCATACCAAGAAAGCCTGGGAGCCACATACATAGAAGAAAATACTAGCCATACACCTGAAAAACCTGAAATGATATCAACTGAAGTAAAGAAGCAAGTAAGGAAAGCTATGAAGGAACTCAAATCAGAAACACTCTCCCAGGTAAAAGAAGAAATGATAAAAGAAGTGAAAGAAATAGTGAATGCATCTAAAGAAGACACAGCTAGAATATTAAAGGAAAAGAGCCATTAGATAGAATCCCTGAATGAACAGTATAAGAAACAAATAGAATACATGAAGTACATTCAAAGAGATATACATGAAATCAAAAGTTCTATTGAAAGTTGCAAAAACCACCTCAATGTACGTGAAGATAGAATTTCAGACTTCGAAGATAAGATTGCAGCTAGTGAACAGGAAAGGAAAGATCTTTTAAAAATAACAAGGAATCAGGAAATAACAATTCAATAGTTGCAAGGTAATGCAAAGAAAAACACCATAAGATTAATAGGGATAAATGAAAAAGAAGGGGACAACACACATGATATCAAGAGGCTATTTACAGAAGTAATAGCTGAAAATTTCCCAGACACAAGAATGGAAACTAACATACAGATTAGTGAAGCATTTTGAACTCCAAACAGCCATAACCAAAACAAAACTACACCCAGACATATAATAATCACCATCCCAGAAATCTACCATAAGAACAGAATATTAAAAGCTGTTAGAGAGAAAAGACAGATCACCTATAAAGGAAAACCTATCAGAATCACAGCAGATTTCTCAACACAAACAATGAGGTCAAGAAGATCATGGAGTGAAGTGTTTCAGATCCTAAAGGAAAATGCCTTCCAACCCAAACTGATGTAGCCTGCAAAACTGTCCTTCAAAATGAATGGAGAAATAAGATACTTCCATGACAAAGAACAGCTGGAGAAATAAGATACTTCCATGACAAAGAACAGCTGAAGAACTTCATGATCACCAAACCAACCCAGCAAAGAATACTCAAAGACAATCTAGATACACATAGGAAAAAGCCACTAAGCAACACAGACAATTAAACAGAGGGGAAAGATAAAGATACAACAACAGAAAGATAACATGTCAGCAACAAATCAATATATAACAGTTATAACCATTAATGTAAATGGCCTCAATTCACCAATTAAAAGAAACAGATTGGCAGAATGGATCAAGAAACAATGTCTAACCATATGCTATCTACAAGAAACCAATCTCAGCCAAAAGGAAATTCATAGACTGAATGTCCAAGGATGGAAAACAATACTTCATGCAACAGGAACTCAAAAAAAGCAGGGTTAGCTATCCTGTTTGCAGACAATGCAAACTTCAAAGCAAGAAAGGTCTGAAGAGATAAAGAAGTCACTACATACTAGTTAGGGGAAAACTTCAAGAAGAAGAGATGACAATCTTAAATATATATGCAACAAATTGCAGGGCACCCAGCTATATGAAGTATTAACAGACATGAAAAATCAAATAAGCAGTAAAAAAATTATACCAGGAGACCTTAATGCACCATTGACACAAAGGGACAGATCAACTAGACAGAAAATCAGCAAAGAAATATCAGAACTGAGTCAAACCTGCGAACAAATGGACTTGATAGACGTATAAAGAGTGTTCCATCCAACAACATCAGAATATACTTTCTCCTCAGCAGCACATGGGACATTCTCTAAAATGGACCATATACTAGATCACAGAACATATTTAAGTAAATGCAAAAGAATTGAAATTATTCCATGCATGCAATTGGGTCATAGCACCATGAAACAGGAAATTAATGATATATAAAACTGCAAAAACCCAACAAACACATGGAAATTGAATAATACATGCTTGAGAAATCAATGAGTCAGAGAGGAAATTGAAGAAATTAAACAATATCTACAAGCAAACAAAAATACAAATACAACTTACCATAATCTGTGGGATGCAATGAAAGTAGTACTTAGAGGAAAATTTATTGAACTGAGTTCCCACATTAGGAAAACAGAACAAACCACAAATAAGCAACCTGATACTACACTTCAAACATCTAGAAAAAAAGATCAAGACAAGCCCAAAGCCAAAAGAAGGGAGGAAATTATAAGGCTCAGAGCAGACATTAATGTAACAGAGACTAAGAAAACAATACAAAGAATCAATGAATCAAAGAGTTGGTTCTTTGAAAGAATAAATAAAATTGATAAGCCCCTAGACAACCTAATTTTAAAAAGGAAAGAAAAGACTCAAATTCATGCAATACGGAATGAACAAGGTGAAATCACTACCGACTCTGTGGAAATACAGAAGATCATCAACTCAGATTTGAAACTTTGAAAACCTCTACTCTCATAGGTTTGATAACACAGAAGAAATGGACAGATTCCTAGAAACGTATGAACCACCAAAGCTGGATCAAGAAGATGTAAATCTGCTAAATAACCCAATTTCTATTAATGAAAATGAAAATGTAATTAAGTCCTGAACAACAAAGAAGAGCTGAGGCCCAGACGGATTCACTACAGAATTCTACAAGAAATACAAAAAAGACTTAATGCTGACACTCCTCAAACTCTTCAATGAAATTGAAAGGGAAGCAATTCTCCTTAAGTCAATTCTGGAAGCAAATGTTACTCTAATACTAAAACCTGAGAAAGACCCAACTAAAAAAGAGAACTACAGGCCAATCCCCCTAATGAACATAGATGCAAAAATTCTCAATAAAACATTGGCAAACAGGATGGAGCAAATCATCAAGAAGATTATGTATCATGACAAAGTGGGATTCATCCCAGGCATGCAGGGATGCTTCAACATAAGTAAATCAATAAATGTAATCCACCATTTCAATAGAGCCAAAAGTAAGGATCACAAGATCATTTCTATAGATGCAGAAAAAGCTTTTGGTAAGATCCAACACCCATTCATGATAAGAACCTTACAAAGAATTGGAATAGATGGTCTCTACCTCAATATGATAAAGGCCATCTATGACAAACCAACAGTCAGCATCATATTAAATGGCCAAAAACTGAAAGCCTTTACCTTAAAATCAGGCACAAGACAAGGATGTCCCTTATCACCACTCCAATTCAACATAGTAGTGGAAGCACTAGCCAGAGCAATTAGACAAGAGAGAGAAATAAAAGGAGTAAAGATAGGAAAAGAGGAAGTTAAACTATCAGTATTTGCAGATGACATGATACTCTGCATAAAAGACCCCCAAAACCCCATCAAAAGACTCATAGATATAATAAATAAATTCAGCAATGTAGCTGGATACAAAGTCAATACTCAAAACTCAATACCATTCCTATACACTAACAACAAAATCACCAAGAGAGAAATAAGAGAAGCCACACCATTCACACTAACATCCAAAAAAAAAAAATGAAATACTTAGGCATTAACCTAACAAAAGAAGTAAAAGAGCTGTAAGGGGAAAATCATAATACCCTGGAAAAAGAAATTGAAAAGAACCTCAGAAAATGGAAAAACACCCCTTGTTCATGGATAGGAAGAATAAATATTGTGAAAATGGCCATTCTCCCAAAATTGTTATACAGATTCAATGCAATCCCATGAAAATACCACTATCATACCTCATAGATCTAGAGAAATCACTCCTAAAATTCATCTCGAACCAGAAGACACCTAGAATAGCAAAGGCAATTCTAAGCAGCAAAGCCAAGGCAGGAGACATCACAATCCCTGACTTGAAGTTATACTACAAAGCTACCATAATAAAATCAACATGGCATTGGAATAAAAACAGACCTGAAGATCAATGGAATAGACTAGAAGATACAACTATGAACACACTCAACCACCTTATCTTTGATAAAGGGGCCAAACATGTGCACTGGAAAAACAATAGTCTCTTTAATAAATGGTGCTAGAAAAACTGGCTATCCATATGCCGAAAACTAAAACTAGACCCATGCCTGTCACCATGTACTGAACTAAAATCTAAATGAATCAAAGATCTAAATATTAAAACAGGAACACTAAATCTGTTGGAAGACAAGTTAGGTAAAATCTTGAAGACATAGGGGTAGGTAGAGAATTCATGAACAAGAACCAAAATGCATGGGAAATACTTCCCAGAATCAATAAGTGGGTTCACATCTTATTAAAGAGTTTCTGCATGTGAAAAGAAATCTCCAGCAGAGTGAAAAGAAAGCCCACAAACTGGGAAAAAAATCTTAGTGAACTGTCCCTTAGGCAAAGGACTTCTGTCTAGAACTTATAAAGGATTTTAAAAAAATCAGACCCCCAAAATTCAAAGTTGCAATCCAAAAATGGGCATCCAAGATAAACACACAGTTCTCAGATGAAGAAATATGAATGGCTAATAAATACATGAAAAAATGTTCATCATCATTGGTCATTAGAAAAATGCAAATTAAAACCACACTGAGATTCCATCTCTGGAAAGAATGGCCAGGATCAACAAAACCACCACCAACAAATTCTGGAGAGGCTGTGGGGGAAAAGGAACTCTTCTGCACTGTTGGTGGGAGTGTAGACTGGTGCAACCACTGTGGAGGTCAGTCTGGAGATTCCTCAAAAAGCTGGGATTGGAAGTCCCATTTGGCCCAGCTCTTCCACTCCTGGGCATATTCCCAGAAGAACTGAAAACATCATACCACAGTGATATATGTGCACCCATGTTTATAGTGGCACAATTTGTAATAGCCACATCTTGGAAACCACCTAAGTGCCCATCAACTGAGGAATGGATAAAAAAATTGAGGTACTTTTATACAATGAGTACTACTCAGCTATAAAGAATGATCACATTGAGATATTTATAAATAAATGGATGCAACTTGAGACCATATTCATAAGCGAAATAAATCAAACTCCTATGCATAAATACTGCATAGTCTCCTTAGTGTAAGAAAAGGTAAGAGTACATAAGATTGTGTAGTAATCATGGATCCCCATTGTATTGCTTTGAAAACTTGAAATGTTTTCATTCATTGATTGGAATGATTTTATTCAGTTTTATTTGACCTTTTTATGTGTGATGATATGAACAGCTACTTTGAAGAAAGCAAGACATTATCGCAGCCTTTGCTGATTTAACATCATCTGGCTTTGACGTCCTACCATGCTTCTGTTCTTCTATTATCATTGGTTCTATCATGTTGTGTCCTATTGGATTTTAATATGTATGATAGTATAAACAAATTTTTGTAGAAAATGAGATACTATAGTAGCCATTGTTCATTTTCTGTTATTTGTTTCAGAACTCTTTGTTATAGTTTCATTCTCTTGAATGCTTTGTTCTATTTTGTTGTGTTTAATATTATTGTGTGTGAAGCTATGCTCAACTATTTCAAAGAAAGAGATATTATGGTAGCTACTTTTGATAAACTATTGTCTTGTGAAGTGCTGTGTTGCTTGTATATTTCTGTTCTGATCTGCATTGTTCTGTCCTCTTTTGTTTTATTCTCTGTAAAATAAAATTTAAAAGTTTAAAAAATTGTTTTATTCTCTGTAAAATAATAAATAACAAAGACAAGAAGGAACTTCCTATAGCTTCAAATATTCTACACATTCCCACTACCAAAGAGACATTAATAT
The DNA here is from genome assembly GCA_004027455.1 of Hydrochoerus hydrochaeris. Classification (NCBI taxonomy): domain Eukaryota; kingdom Metazoa; phylum Chordata; class Mammalia; order Rodentia; family Hydrochaeridae; genus Hydrochoerus; species Hydrochoerus hydrochaeris. The sequence goes on along the minus strand of PVLA01006882.1, from coordinate 93,172 downwards.
TCCCTGTTCCACACTGTAGCTTATCTCTCTTGAGGTCTTGCACTCTAATTCTTTGACTGTGTACTTTTAAATTTTTGTCTATAATATCCCTTTATACCTCTTACTAATGAATCCTAAAAATTATTTTCTATGATTAGAATCAGCTAATGTGCAACTTACTCCACAGTCAAGTTGAGTTTATATTCTCCTTCTCTGATTTGGGAACATCTTCAGACACTGTGTTCTTTATACTTTATGTCACAGTTTATAGAATTTTCAGTTCATAGATGGCTGCCTCCAAGGCAGGGTGGCATGACAGGGGGGCATTAAAGACAGTAAGAGAGAGAAAGATAGAAAAGAAAGAAAGAGAAAGAGAAAGAAAGAAAAGAAAGAAAGAGAAAGAGATAGAAAGAAAAAAAAGAAAAAGAAAGAAGGGAGGAAGCAAAGGAGGGAGGGAAGTCAGGATTCTGTTAGATTGCTGTGTAGTCTAGAAGATATGTAATTGCTTTTTCTACCACAAAAATTCAATTTAATCTTTGAAAAGATACCTGATGAATTGATCATTATTTCATAGTGTAATCAAGCCAATTTATTCACCTCAATTTTGCTCTTGTATGTTTTGCCATACTATATAGCTCTATTATGAAACATTTTATATCATTAATGTAATGATGAACTGGAGTACATCATTCCTTTTTACTTCTAATTAATATTATGATCAATTCTGACCCTATCTTACCACAAATATGTACTTTGGGCAAGTTTTTAAAAATACTACCCCACTATAAACTTCCATTATTTGGCTGAGAAATAGTAGTAGGTTACCACAACTTGACACCCTTTATATCATGACTTTAATGTAACAGGGTCATTCAGATCACAATGACATTACAACAGCAATTGTACTGGTCTCTCCCTTGTTTTAGTCATTATCTTTGGTCATTCTTTCTAAATGCATCATTTAGTTTGACAGCAAATTGTATGACAGAATAAAAGGGACCTTGGGGGTGAAAAAACATGTCTAAGTCAGACTGAGTTAACATCACATAACTTCAAGGTTAACTCTGCAGCATCAGTTGTTACTCTGCCACGTCTCTTTTACTAAGAAGAATGCTGGCATCACTACACTGGGTCATTTAACCTTGGTTAGAGAAACAAAGAAATTGGCTGCAGATGTATTTAAGGATATACAGACAGAAAGCAACGAATATTAAACATATGTAATGAGACCTAAATAATATTCAATACTATATTTCAAACATATAAAGTAGGAAAGGTTAGGTTTTCAACTTTATTCTTAACATAAGAGCACAAGTTTGAAGATAAACAGACTAGAGCTTAAAGGTTTTTGTCACAAAATACATAATTTTGAAAGGAAAAAATATGGTTACATTTATCAGTACTATTATTCCCATCTTTAAAACTGAGATTTAATACCTATTCACATAGTTACTTTTAAAGATTAAGCAAAAGAAAATGTTTACTTAGCACTGAAAATACTTAATCAATGAAGGAGGTAAGTAGCATGGTTGTTTTTAAACTAGTAAGTGAAATGGTAACTTTTAGTCAATACTAATGCTTAAATTCAAGATTAAATTTAAGGTGTAGGTGATTATTTCTCTATTCCTTTTTTGTTGATATAAAATGTATCAGATGTATCTTCAGTCAACATCTATGTAACTCTGCCTTAAAACTGTAGTAATGCAAATTTCACAATAAATACTACATATATGTACATGATTCCTTACAAACTTACCTGCTGTGTGTGAATGTATGAACTGTGTAATATGAATCTAAAGCTAGAATTCCAAAAACATATGACTAGAACTTATTCATTGCATTAATAAAAAATTGTTTTTAAAATTTTACACAATAAATTCACAGCTATAAGATAGTCATGTTTCAATAAAACAAATGACCAAAGCAGCTCTGAAAAGTCAGTTTCCTACTGGAGAAACAAGTGCTGAACAAGGCTGAAGTCCCTCTGCCCTAGACTTTCTTTTTGCTACCAAATTAGTAGACAACTTACAGAGAAAAAAAAATCTCATTATTAATAAGGAAAACACTTTAACAAGTGTTAAAAATATTTTCTGCTTAATAGGTAAAGTTTCCATGGGATAATATAAGGAAGTTAAAAACTAACTTGAATTTTTTTTCTGCAGAATGTTAGCTCCTAAATCCAGATAGCCAGTGCCATTTTCTTAGTCCAGACTGGCTTTTAATTTGTAATGAACAGAATTTATTTCTCACAGTTATGGAGAGCAGGTGGTCCAAGATTAAGATGCCAACATCGGACAAGGGTCTTCTTGCTGAGTTATGACATGACAGAGGGGATCACAGGGCAGGAGAACAAAAGATGTAGGGAGAGGTCAGAATTTTCTCTTTAATGGTAATGACAAAGGAATCCCAGTTAAATCTTGAATAAAGATCTCACCTCTTAATAGTTTTAAATGCTAATTAAATTTCTGCATGCATTTGAGACAGGACAAACACTCAAACACTCAAACCATAGCAGGTACTGTTTTATTATGCCCTTTAAGACTAGGCAGGACACTCAGAAATGAAATGTTCAGCTTGTTCTATTTGAATCTCCACTATTTCAGTAGCTATTCTTCCCTTTAAAATGACGTTACTCCCTTCTAGCCAAAGTAATTTAGTCATGGACACAGGTAGAATTTCTCTGTCCTAATATCACCATAATTACCTGAGACCCTCTTAAGAAAAGTAATGTTATAACACAGTAATGTTCTCAATTCTTTGGCTTATAGTCACAATGATACAAACTGTCCCTCATTCACATCACAATCCATGCCATCTTTCTACTAAGGTGGATCCAGTGACTAAATTTCAAGTAAGTCAAGAAAGAAAATGAGTTCTATCTAGGTTTTTGCAAGCAGCTCTGATGACTCTCACTCCAGCTTTTTCTCCCACAACTTTCTAAGCCCAGCCTAGTTTCTACCTGACCAGATATGAATATGTTCTCTTCACAAAACAGTCCACCTGCAGGTTGGTTTGCTTACAGGGTAGACCAAATAAAAAGTGTCTGTGAAGCTATATTATATGCCTCATAAAATATTCCCCTCTTTTGACTGAGACCTAATCTTCCACAATTATAGAGTTTGTATAATACAGGATCTCTGTAATTCACTAGTGAAAATTATTCTATTCATGGAAATAATCCAGTTAAAATTTTATTTTTGTAGCTGGCTTCCTAAGTTTTAAACTTCTTAGCAATTTTTCTCTTTTACTAAAAAATTAAAAGAGCACAGTAGCCAACAATTAAACTGGATTAAAACAATATACTTTGAAAACCTTTTTCATTTATGAGAAAATATGTTCTGAAAAGTCACATTGATCTTTTCTGTCTTATTTTATATGTCTAAAAATTATTCAACTCTAGAGTTATGGGATTTGGAAATTATTTGATTCTAATTAATCAGAACATTTTCTTTTATTTAGTTTTGGAAACCCACAAAAAGTGATTAGCTGTCAGCGGCTTTAATGCCAGTTTATTAGAGGCCCTGACTCGGTGCCTGCTGATAGTTATTGTGAAGGCTGAAAGGTTAACAAGAGCAGGCTGCTACCAACTGCATTGCCAGGTGTTTTTTCCTGCAGTTAATGGACTCAAGACAATTGAAATTATCACCCTAGAATGAGTCACAAACAAGTCTTAATCTTCAAACAAAAACACTGGTAGAAAAAAAAAAAAGCTGAGTTTTATATTGTTGCTTTTCATCACTGTCAAATTTAGAACAATTAAACTATACTATAGTTAATCTTCTGTAAATGAAGGCCTGACTACTCCAAAAACAGATAAATAAATGAGCAAAGAAACCTTTCAAGTAATATGCATGTATAACATGTTCTATTAAAATAATTATAGTCCCTGCAATGAAACAGTGTCTTCCATGTCTTATAAGCCCTCTCACACTTTTCTGAAGCCCAGTGGTTAAGGGGTACCTACAAATTAACATGTCTAAGTACCTCTCATTGCTGGGTTTATAAATATGAACAGCTTTAATGAAATAATCAGAATCAAGCAGATGGAATCTAAGCCAGTTACCATGGGTATTCGAGCAGTGCATGCTGTGTGGGGGGATTGAATATGTATTTACCCAATCCAAAATGAAACAGATGGTAAAGCAAACAGGTAAGCATTTGCTTTATCTTCCAAATACTCTCGTCCACTGATTACTGATTATCCCTATTTATTTTAAGAACTTCAGAACATCTGTAAAAATCAAATGAAAGACAGAGGTGACTAACAAAGACTTGAATGAAGTGAGAAATTTTAGAGCTTCTGCACTGTCAGATGAAAATGAAGGGAATTGTACCTTCTGCCAATCTTTAGAAAACACATAGAGTTTAGTATCATTATTCAAAACTAAATACTCAAGTGAAAATATACAAATGAAAGAAGTGCTTTAATTATATAAAATACCAAACTAAACAAGTGAGAGCAAGAGTAAGAGGAATGGAAATGGACTGGATATAATGGAAGTAAAAATTGCTATTTCCCGCCTCACATTAACTTGCTTATCTAGTGCCAACATGGTGGTTTCTTAATACTATGCTCCCCATAAAGAAAACAGCTCCTTGGAGGAGGGACTTAAGTAAAGAAAATCACTGGTAAGAGTCAGAGGTCTTTCCTGTCAGAAATTCAAAGTGAACTCAATGATGAGTGGAGACACAACAATTACACAAAACATAGGGACTAGCTTGAAAGATCCAACTGACCAAATTTGGGATAATTTGAGTATTTAAGAAAGGAACATAATAAATTATAGCACACTATATATTTTTTCAGTGGAAGAATAAAATGTATAGAGGTGCTGGGGTAAGGGGCTCTTCTTAGCCAAATAATTAACAGCTAAGATAATATGGAGTAGAAGGATCCCCATGTTCTGGAAGTTTCACACAACATATTTATAGATTCTAAACAACAACAAAATATGTTTACAGTAGTACTTGCATCTTCATCAAGGCATCAAACTAAACATCATTAGTAATGGAGCAAATTAGGATTATATGAAAACAGTACCAATGAAGGCTATGTAGTACTCCTGAGAAAGAAAATTAAACAAGAGATTAAGAATGAGGAAAACAAATCCAAATTGTAGAACATTTTTCAAACCAGATCTGACATAATTGTCAAGCCATGAAAAGATTATTTTTAAAAAAACAAAAAAAATTAGATCAAATAAAACTAAGGAAACATGACAGCTTACTGCAAATCATGATTCTCAATTAATTGCTAAAATAAACACACCATGGATTGTGCAGGTGAATCCCTGTACTCCCATCTCCCCGGAGGCTGAGCCTGGAGAATCACTTGAGCCCTTGAGTTCAAAACCGTCCTGGACAATGTAGTGGGACTCTGCTTCAACATAAATAAATAAATAAAAAATTACTTATTACATGCCACATTCACACAGCTATAAAGGACACATATGGAACAATTAGGAAAATATGAATAGAATTACATATTGGGTAATATTTATATTATATTCATTTTCTTAAATATGAGAACTCACATGTTCCTGTAGGAGTATGTGCTTATTCTTATAAGATAAATGCTGAAATATTTAAGGTAGAGTAATATGATGTTTATAGCTTTCAGGAAAAGATGAGCATAAAATTTAAAATGTATACACTGATAGAGGTATTAAATGTGGCAAAATGACAAATATTAGAATATGCAAGGGAAAGACATGTGTACTCATTCTACTATTATTTAACTTCAGTAGATTCTTTTCTTAGTATATGCTTGCAGTATGCGCAGTTTACAATCATCTCCAGGAGTGGGTATTTGTATATAACAGAGCTTGATCCTTTTTTAAATCCCCTTCCTCCCTCCGCCTCCAGATCCCCTTTCTCTATTTTCATTCTTGTTATTATTAAACTTATCTCATGCTTATAGTAAATAATGTTTACATTCATTGAGGTAATTGGGTCCCTGTATGTGGTACACCTTTCTTTTACTTATTTCCCCTTCCCTTCCCCCTCAAGAGAGGAATCTTCCTTTGCAGTTCAGACCATCTTTGAACTATGAAAAACCAGCTGGCCTTGAATGCGTGGCAATCTTACTGTCTCAGTCTCTGAGGTGCTGGGATTAGGACATGTGTCACCACGCTTAGCTAGAATTTAGTCTTCTTAATACAGACATTTCCCATTTAATGACCAAGTGCCATTCCTTAGAGTAGGTGATTAAATGACTCAGTCTCTAAATGAGGAACTGTATAGAATATGCATATTACAATGTTCACAACAAAGAAATGGCCAGAGGAAATTTTAACTCAATGACTTCACTTTTATTTATATAACTCTTACATGCAGTACTGCACTGTATAATAGAACACAAAACTGCAGAAGTGTACTGTACAGAACAATCAGCAAAAATTGTGCTGTAGAAACCACTCTACCACTCTACCACTAAGGCCACTCTACCATTCAAAGTACTGTGTCTTAAGTCCCAGCATGGGTCATAAGTGTGAGGGATGAGTGCTAAGTCCAAACAGCTGTTAAACAAGCAGGAGGTTACATGAGGTGTATCTGTAGTGAAAAAACAATGCTCCTGTGTATATGACTTCTTTTGGTGTAAGTCTTTGTTCAGAAAATATTCTTCACAGAAATCTCAAATACTGTGGATGAAAAGTCTTTGGGCAGATATTATTGTTAGATCTCAGCCACATCCACTAACTCATGAAGATAATTGATCACTATACACAACCAGTGATAAGAAAACTAAAACCACAGTGTGTTTCATCCCAATTCAGGTCAAATTTGGCTTTCTCTAAAGGCTTGAGAATAGTTGCTCAAAAGATGCTAGGTACAAAACATTAGGTACAAAATGCTGCATATGACCTTTTAGAATTAGATAGTAGTCAATTGGTGAATACTGGTGATAGATTTGCTTAATGTACACTGCTGCCAAAGTAGCTTCTAAATATAATAAAGATTCTAAAATAACAGGCATTTTACATGCTAAATTAAAAACAAATTATATATACATAAATATGTATATATGATAGCAAAGAATTGTACCACTAATTCTATTCACGGAAATGAACAGTTAGTGCTCATGCTGTTTGATCAATTATACATGCCTCTATCTGGTAATCTGAGAAATTATTTTGAAGATGACATTGTTAAATTCCTATCGTCTTGTTTTGAAATCTTGTATCACTATTGTTTTGTTGTTTTCATTGTTTTATTTGTATTTGTTTGCTTTTTTATTTTTCTGTGGCTTTTTTCTTTAAAATAAAAAAATCCACCAGTCATTTCTAAAACTTGCAAACAATAATCTGTCTTTTCCTTCAACTTGAAGAGTTAAGATTGGGGTTATCTGATTGTTGAGTAAATCATTGCATCAGTAAATATTGAAGGAGCACTTCTGTGCATGCTGTAAGGCAGAAATAAACAAGTATGTTGTGTAATGTTAGTGCTACCAAAAAAGAAAAAAAGAAGAAGAAGGGAGGTATAAAAATAAAATAGAGCTAAAAAATAGAGAATGGTGGAACATGATATTTTTGTTGGAAAATGCCCTTTAGAGAAGGTAGTTATTGGCAAGGAATGTGAGGAGAGTGAGAAAGAGGGACATACAAATATTTTGGTCAAAATTCAGGTGGGAGAGCATGTTTAAAGTTCTTGAAGAGGTAGGCTGCATGGGATATAGCAGAACTCCCTGGCTGCAGAATGTTAGTCAGCTTCATTATAAATGCCTGAGATAATTCAAGTGATTAAAAAAATAGCTTATTTTGGCTCTTATTTTTGGAACATTTATTTTATGTCTGTGTGGTGGGCAGTGTATCACAGCAGGAGCATCTGTAAATAAAGCTATTCACCTGATGGCTGGTGCACTAAAGAGAAAGGAAGTAACTGGGGTCCTATAATCCTTTTTGCATCTGTTTCCCCCTGGATCCTACCTTTAAAGCTTCTGTCATTTCCTAATGGTGTCAAGTTGGAGACCAAAAATTTAACACCTGTGCCTTTAGGGAACATTTTAGACCTAAATTATAGCAAAGATTGTGGAACAAAATGACTAGTTTTAGTCAATGTGGTGTTTTCATTATATTTACTTAGAGATATGCCACAGATGAACATGGACAATCTCTTCTCCAAGGAGATACACTTCATGCTGGACTCAGAGAGAGAAGTATTTTCCCAGTCATCTTGAGCTGGTACCATGTGCAAACCCAAGATGCACATGTACATTGATCCTGAGTAGAACACAAAGGAAAGAAACAGGTCAACCTAAAAAGGAGATTATTCTCATCCACCTATTCATTGTCCAGAATTCTGGTGGGAAGAACAACTGTGTATACTGTAAACTGATTGCTTATGAGGTTAATCTGTCCTCATACATTTCTCCTTATGCAACGCTATCTACCATGTCTCTTTTGCCCCAAAATTTTTGACTGGTAGCCTTTCAATAATTATCAGTTGACGTGTAAATATAATACAAAGTACTTTTTTAAAACACCTAATTTCTAGACCAACTGTGGTGGTGCTTGCCTGTAATCTCAGTACTCAGGAGGCTGAAGCAAGAGGATCACTGTGAGTTCGAGGCCATCCTGGACTACATAGCAAGACTTGCCTCAAAAAAAATTTAAATTTCTACTAAAATATGCGAAATTTCATTAAATTAATGAAAATAATATTCAATACTGTTTGAATCATATGAATATTTATTAACATGAGGAATTAGCCACATGAAGTCATTGAACAGCTGAAAATGAGAGGTCAATCAGGGTGATGCTACAATGTGCAACTTAAAGAATAATCTGAATATCAAAGGACTTAGAGTTTGGAAAATCTTATGGATAATTTGCAAAGTAAAAAGAAAAAATTTTATTAATTCTGCCATTTTAATTAAAAGTATTTTTGTTATTCAAATATAAATTATATTAAATATAAGAAAAATAAGCATGTTTAATTTGTTACAAAAACATCAAATACCAAGTGAGCCATATGGCAGGGAGAAGCTTATGATGAGATTTATAGTGGGTCTTTTTTTTTTTTTTGGTTCACCTTTATAGGGTAAACTGCTTTTCTAAAAATACCTTTCTCTAATTGGTATAATCAAGGTTTTAGTATTTATTTCTTGGGTGAGCTGAGATTTACAGGAGCTTTAGGCACATAGCAAGAGGTATACAAAGATTTTACAAAGAGCAGTCTCTCCCAGTGCATTATGTCATGAGTAAGCACATGGTTATCTCTCTTATGCTAGTCACTCAGCTCATGTGCTATACTTCCTATCCCTCCCTAACTATCCTTACATACATAATAAAATATTATAAGTTCACTTTCTTCATATATCAAGGGAAAAAAAATACACACACACACACACACACACACACACACACACACACACACATATATGAAGTGCTGGAAAAGATTGACCAAAATCTATGGGAAAGTAACGCTGTTAGATTGGAGCTATAACCTGATTTCTAGTGGAAAAATTGCTATCAGGTGAAGATTCATAATGCTGTTTCTGAGACAGAAAGTAGAAAAGGCTGTCTCTTTAAAGAATTACCCTGCTACCCACATGAGTATTTTGGTTTCCATTCAATCAGCCCAGGGACCTGTTCCTGTGCCCCTAACAAGTATCTCTGCCAAGAATACCAGTAAAGCCAGATAAAGGTGACATAAAATCATTTAAAGGAAATAACATGGAACACAGGTGACCCATGTACAAATTGTATGTTTGTAGTTGTAGCTGGAATCAGAATTCATAGCATAAGCAGACATTCACATTTAAATACTTTGAATATAATTGAAACCATTATGAAAATTAAACTACTTTATGTTATCACTAGCAATCCCTCTGTATTTTATCACTGATTCATTTTTTAATTCATCAAACATTTATTGGACAGCCAGCTATGTGAAAAGCATTGCTATGATGTTAACAGTCATGCACATAATGACTCACTTTCCCATCAATAAATTGTTGTAATTAAATGTTATGTGAGTATTCTAAGATGAAGTTTTAAATTCTAGGATTGCTGCACAATCGAAAGAGCACCAAGATTGCTGTTTATCTGGACCCATGAACTCAAGTTTTCTGCAAATAAGCTATGAGATCCTGAGCAAGTTATTTATCTCTCTGGTGACCAATTTACCTTATGTGAAACTAAAACTAATAAAACACATATTCTAGAAAGTTGTTGAGAGGATTAAGTTAAATTAGGCTAATAAAATATTTACAGAGTCTAGCACTTAACAATAATAACTCAATGCTATGATTTGGATATTGCATTTCCCCAAGGTCTAAATGTGGATGGCTTGGTTCCCAGGTTGTTGATAACAGTTGCTGCTATGAACATTTAAGAAGTGGGACCTTGCAGGGCCATGTCTTCAGATGAGATCGCAGGACCCAATCTATCCTCTCTCTGCTCCAGTTCCAGATGTGGCCATTTACTTTGATACATGCTCCTGCCATAGCTCCCCTCCACCTTTATCAAAGGCTACATCAGTGATACAATGTGCTTTGGGCCTCCAAACAATGAGCTAAATAAATATTTTTCTCTTTATAAAGTTAGTTGCTTCTGGTATTTTGCTGTAGTATGTATTATACTCTATAGACATCAGTTATCCAATTATTTGTAAGTATTATAATAAAGAGGCCGTGACATTATTAAAAATATTAGAAGCTCAGAATGAAGTTTTAAATATTTGAATTATTCTGAAAATTATACAGATTGATTAAGTATGTGTAAGTCTTATTGCACAAAGGAAAAACTGTTAAAAATTACAATACAATGTCCTATTCATAGCTTCAAGCTACAGAAAGCTATGATTATTAAAGTGACAAGAACTAGAAGGACTCAAGAATATCTAATTATCTCCTCTTTGAGATTAAATGTTTCATAAAGTTACTTTTATTTTAGAGGGGACAAGTTCACCCATGAGCACGGAGCAAGAGGAAAGAAAACTAACAGATGGGTTGACAGACACCTTGAGAAAGAAGCTAATTCAGATGATCACGGTGGATACTTACAGAACAGGATTTACTTTATAAAATCATAGTTGTGCTAGCAATAAAATCTCACTTCTTTAAATTTTGCTTCTCTTTCCTTTTGTGGTTTCTTTCATCCACTGCATGTGTTCTTTTTCCGGTGTGTTTTTGTTCTGCTCATTGGGCTATGCCAAAACTACTCTGAAAGCTTTTATGACTGCTTTTGAAGGGCTAAGACTTTCAAAGGGTCTTTAAATGAAAATCAACTTATAAAGAGAAAAACTTGCTTTCATCTCTGCACATTTACAGTTGCCACCCTAAATGCCCGCCTCGGAACCTGTATGTACCGTGATTCCCTCATTGCCATCCAAGATGGTGCCTTACACTTGACATTTTCTCACATCTGTCTATCTACTAGTTTTGAAATATTCTAACACACCAAAGAATGCAAAAGCTATTGCTCTGGGGAGAAACACTGGTTTTAAGGTGCTGGTTTTTTTTTCTGTTGTCTTACGTGTAATGAAAATGCTTTAAAGGATATGCAATCCTGTAGACAGAAAATGAGCTGCTTTGAGATAACTTTCTCTGTTTAACTGCCTTGTAATATTTCAAAGCTCAGTAGCACAGCACCTGCCTAGCAAGTACAAGGTCCTGAATCAAATGCCCAATGCCAAAAGAATAAAATAAAATAAAATAAAAGTCCGTCCAGGCACTCAGCAAGATACAGCCCCTATGCCAGATATATTTACAAACACTTCCTTTTCACTGACATTTCAAGAAGGCTATAGAAAAATTCAACAATCTATGCAGATTTTTATATTCTGGATACTTTCTGAATCTTCACATGTTAAGATAGGAAGTTAGACCACACACTCCTAAATATATAATGAAAAATGGAAACCTGTTTCAGTTTGTTGGGAACAAATTGGAATTAAACTAAACCTAGATACCAACTCCACTGTCTGTCTGTCTGTCTGTCTCTCTCTTCATTTTTTTTTTTTAGCTGAACAAACTTGAACAGACTCATCAATGTACCTAAAACTCCATTTTTCTGTGCATAAAATGAAATTAAGAATGTCTCATAGGGTTGTTGTGAGGAGGGCCAGGGATATAGCTCAGCAGCACATCACCTGCCTGGCAACCATAAGGTCCTGAGTTCAACTCCTGATACAAAAAAAAAAAAAAAAAAGGAGGGCTGTTGTGAGGAGAGAGGTGGTAATTTACTTTTTAAATATATTGTTTAAATATATTAGATGTTTTGATGCTTAACACTTAGTAGTAAGCATTCACTAACTGGTAGCTATTATTCTATAACTTTCATCCTTTTATGCTTCAATTATAATTACTAACAGACTTTTAGGTCATTCAAACAGGTTCAAAGAAGTAATGTACAAGGTCAGTGCAAAATACTTTATCTTTCTGAGTCTCAGATTATTTATCTATTTTCTCCAGGACTATTTTAAGGAAAGAATAAAATAATGACCCAAAAGTGCATAAAATACAGAATAAAGCTTAATAGTTACACAGTAAGTGGCAGTTTCCTTCCCTATTTTCAACATTCATTAGCCCAGTAACTGTATAAAGGTTTACATATAAACTACAAGAAATCAGTTAATACTGTTGACTAGTCAAAATCCATTTACAGCTCCAAAATGGAAAGCCAGTTGGAAACACTACTTAGTTCTACGGAATAAGACACTACTTGGAAAGCTGTTGTTTTTCTTGATGAAAGGGACAGAAGAGACTTTCTCCTTCTTCTTGTCCTGATTAATGTCATAATTTCTGGACCTCCAGCAGCCACCTTGAGAGCAAGAGAAAAAGGCCAGTAAAATTCCAGAGATAGCATCCTTGACATGAGTTAATAGAGGAACCAGTGCCAAGAGAAGCTGCTTACTCAACATTTTTTGTTAGCCAAGAACATAGCTATACATTTGGTTTGGAGATGAAAATGTTAATTGAATTTTCCATTACTTTAAAGTGGTGCATTCTGATGGAATAAACCTCTCATCTCCACATCAGCCCAATGAAACCAAAAGAAAGTGTAATTCTCACCACAGTGATGAATCTGATTTTGATTTTTGGATTTTCTATGAGTGCTGCTAGAAGATACTTTCATATTCCTTATTTCAATGTTTCTTGTTATAACATGAAGCAGTTAAAATCATTTTTATTCATCCTTTCTAACACATTTCATAAATTCTTTTGTTCTTAAATACAAACACTAGAAAAAGAATAATACACATATACTATGGATGTCACTAAACTCTGGAGTGACCTTTGAGGTAGGTTCTGTTATCATCTCCATTTCATAGATGAGAAAACTGAAGAATCAAAAGGCTCAAAGTTCCATACATTGTAACAGACAAACCCAGGTGAGCTGCATGCTATACTATACTTTTTGAGTCTCATGTTCTTTATCAATGAAAGGAGATGTTTGTACCAAATGACTTCTAAATGTCCTTTCACCTTTAATTTTATCATTCTTTCAGGATATTAACTTCCCAGTTTCTCCTAGTTCTTTTTCCAACTAGTAACACAATTATAATTAGCTCAAAAGACTGTAAATGCAGAAAGAGTTTAGCATAGACTGTAGATCTGGAGATACTGCCTAAGTTTCTTTCAATTCCAATTTAACCACTTTACCATAGAAAAATCAATTATTTCTCTAAGCCTAGTTTCCTCATTTGTGAAATCATACACCATATCATAAAAATAGTAATTTGATCTGAAGATTCTATAATGTACATATAAAGTACACAGCACACAGGCCATAGAATATAATTCTCACAAAATGTGAGGCATTATTTTGTTCTTGTTGCTTTTATGTTTACCTCTGGAAGCTCAATATCAAGTTGGGAAGATTTTCATGTGAAATAAAATCTAGTGCTTTGAGAAAATCAACACTGACATATTTGATAAATTTTATTTTTCCTTATTATAATGTCATAGAATAAAGTGTTTTCTCAATATAGATGGTCTTTCTTCCCAGAAATCCTGAAAAACAAACTTAAAATTGATTTTTACTTCACAAGGTATATTGGAAGTAGAAAAATATGCAAAATGATACATTTCTTTTACTTTTCAACATTAGTCAGTAGCTAGATATGATAGGGTGGTAAAAATGAAAAATTTTGGTATTAAATTCAATTGTCAGATCACAATTACACATACCTGATTTTACTTAAGGAACTGACTGAAAATATGAAATATTACATATGAATTCCTAGAGTACACAATGCTTCTGATAGTAATAACCAATGCTTCTGATAGGTAATAAAATACCTATTTTCAGAAAAGAACAGAATCATACTAAAACTCACAAACTGAGCACTTTGACTAGGGGATTTCCAACAATGCTCCACTTCAGAACTTATCCAACATCCTACTAAATTATTAAAAATAAAAGCTTTCATTCTAAACTCAGGAACAAGACAAGGACATTCACCATCACCATGCCTATTTAATCTAGCTCTGGAAACACTAGCCAGAGAACTTAGATAAGAGAAATAAATAAATGCAATAAGGATAGGAAAGAAAGAAGTTAAATAATAATTATATGTGGACAAAAAATGATGCTTTATTTAGAAGACTCCAAAACTCCACCAAAAGACTCCTAGCATTAACAACTAAATGCACTAGCACAGCAGAATGCAAAGTCAACACTCAAAAATCAATAGCATTCCTGTACACAAATAACAAACAAAAAACTGAGAGAGGACTTAGGAAAATAGAAACTTTCACAATAGTAGCCAAAAAAAATGAAATACTAGGAATCAATGTAGTGAAGGAAGTAAATAACTTTTACATTGAAAACTACAGTACTATGAAAAAGGAGATTCAAGAAGATATTAGAAAATGGAAAACTATCTTTTATTCTTAGGCAGAACCAATGTAGCAAAAATGGCCATCTTTCCAAAACTATTATACATATTAAATACAATCTCAATCATAATACCAATAGCATTCCTTATAGAACTAGAGTAAACAATCCTAAAATTGATTTGGAACTAGAAGAGACCTAAAATAGCAAAAATAATTCTGAAAAACAATGGCAAGGCAGGGTGTATTACAAACCCTGGCTTTAAATTATGCTACAAAGCTATTTATAATAAAAACAGCATAGTACTGGCAAAAGAAAAAAACAAACCCAAGGTTTGATGGAACAAAATAGATCTGGAAACAACTCCAAACATAGTAAGCCACCTTGATTTTGATAAAGGGGCCAAACACCATCACTGGAAAAGAACCTGCTTTATAAATAGTTCTGAGAAAACTATCTTTCACATATTAAAGATTAAACCTAGACTCATACTTCTTACCATACACTAAACTAAAATCAAGTGTAAAGATAGAGTCCCACATAAGGAATAAGAGTTGAATTAATTAGTAACAATGTACAGATTAAAATGAAAATAGTTGGGTTCTTAGTCTAAGAAAAGATAATTTATAAAAGGAAATCATGATTTGGGATAACTACTGTAATGGAGAGGGAAAGAAAAGTCATTTTTTTTCTTAATCTGGTAAGTTTATAAAGTTCTGTGGACAGAACTTTATTTTTAGAGTTAAAGCTATTAAATGGTTTACAGATAATGTATTTCAGTAGGAAGCTGTATGTTGTGAATACAACAAAATTTACAAACCTTTCTTATATGTATACAAAAGTGTAGGGTGGAGGAGAAAAAAATATCCTACATCAAAACCTTCAAAAGCATTGCAAGAGTAATGGTGAATTGAGAGATTTAAAAAGTAAATTTTTAACTTGAACTCTTTCCTACACTACCGATAGCCTTCAAAATAAAAATATTACAAAATGCTGAAAAAAATCAAGTGGAATCAAAGCCCTAAATATTAAAACAGAAACACTCAATCTGGTGGAATAGGTAAAAATTTTTAAAACATAAGCATAGGAAAAGATTTTATGAACAAATCCCAATCATACAGGAAATATCACAAAGAATCAGCAACAGGGATTATATCATATTAAGAAGCTTTTGCACATGAAAGAACCTACCAATAGAGTCAAAAGACAACCCACAGAATGAGAAAAAAATTTTACCAGCTCTTCCTCAAGGAACTAATATTAACAATCTATAAAGAACACAAAATAAATCAGACCCCTGCCAAAAAATTAGCATCTGAAGTGAATAGCATCTAAATTACTCAGGTGAAGAAGTTTATACAACAAATAAATATAAGAAAAAATGTTCATTATCACTAGCCATTCAAAAATTCAAATGAAAATACACTGAGACAGGGGTCAGGGATTTAGCTCAATAGTGTTAAGTGCCTGTCTGGAAAGAGCAGAACATGAGTTCAATCCCCAGAACCAAAATTTTAAAAAACAAAGAAAGAAAAGAAAAAGAAAAAAGAAAAAAGAAAAAAAAAACACTGAGATTCCATCTCACTCCAGAAAGAGTATCTGTCATCAAGAAATCAATTTATAGTAAATGCTGATGAGACGGGGGAAATGAACCCCTTTACACTGTTGGTGGGATTGTAAATTGGTGCAACCACTGTAGAAATCAGTGTGGAGATTCTTCAAAATCTAAAACTAGAAGTACCACTTGACTCAGTTATTGCCCTTCATGGTATCTTCCTGAAAGAGTCAAAAGCACCACACCACAGTGATATATGCACACCCATGTTCACCACAGCACAATTTGTAGTAGCTGAATCTCAGAAATGGCCTAGATGTCCACCAATGGATGAGTGGATAAGAAAATGTGACTTTTATATACAATGGAGTACCACTCTTCCATAAAGAAAAATAAATATGAGACATTTCAGGTAAAAGTGTACATCTTGAGACAATATTTAAAGTCAAATAAATCTGTCATCCATGTTTAAATATTGCATTGTTTCTCTTGTGTGAGGAACTCAAAGAGTAAATAAAGACCAAAATAAATGATAGTTTTTGTGATCTAAGAAGACAATATTCAAATAGAAAGAGAACAAAGAAAGGAAGAAGGGGAAGGAGAAGAAGGGAAAAGGAAACAAAAAAATGGAAGGAAAAGATTAAAAACAAAAATTTTTAAATGGAGCAGGGATGAAAGTGCGAAGGGAGGGGAGGGGAATAGAGTAAAAAGAAAAATCAAGATATAATGCACAGTTACAAATTCCCTATGATGAATGTGATCTTTATGTATATCAAAAGTGAACTATAAAATTAATCTTTTAAAAAGTTCTAAACCAAAGCATCATGTGGAACCCCATTTCCTGGATCCCTTTGCAGCTACTCTGAGCCTTTTTCTTCTTATGTTTCCAGTAAATATTTCCTCTATAAGCTCCTTTTTGTCTATTAATTTAATTATTTGATTTTAGACAACAGATTCAGTTTGTAAGAAAGCAATTTCATTAAAAGTTCTAGCTTTGCTACAATGTCCAAGAATGAAGTCTCCTGTCTTGGTTATTTTTCTCTTTGTTGTTGAGACAGAATACCTGATATCCAAAGTTAGGGAAGGAAAGGTTTATTTAGCTTACAGTTCTTGGACGTTTCAGTCAATATTCAGCTGGCTCCAAGCAACAAGGTAGCATAGCAGGGCCACCTAAAACAGCAAGGCCTGAACCAGCAGGAGAGAGAAGCCATGCATTCTTCCCCCTCGCCATTACACTGTATGCTGGCTCCACCCCTGGACAGGTGTAGTACCATCAATCCAAGTGCTAGAAAATGAACCAATCACAAATGCTAGATTTGGCTGCTTCCATGATTGCATGAGGCTTGTGGGGCCACTGACATAAAGCATGACATCTCCTCTGAAACTGAAAGCAATCTCTTAGCTATAAACCATATAAAAATAACAAAAGAAAGTTAAATATGTTCAACATGCAATGGTAAACATTCACAGTCCAAAAGGGAGGCATACAGAGATACAAAGCAATCAAACCATAGCCAAATGAAAACCAGAAGAAGCCAAACATTAAACCCTTTCACTACACATCTGGGACCCAGCAGACATTGTGGTCAGATGTGTGCTCCAAATGGCTTGAGCAGCTCCACCTCTGTGGCCTTGCTTATTGAAGCTCACACAGCTTGTCTTTCAGGCTGGATGTGCATATTGCCTGTGGCTTCCTGAGCAGATGTTCCACATTCACAGAATTTCCAATTTTCCATTATCTCCACTGCATTTTCAGCTGAAACATGCTGCTAAGATTAAGTGGCAAATATAGTATAGAGCAAGAGGGGAAAGAATCTCAGGTTTCTATACTCGCTAACATGCTCAGTAAACTTTACTGAGATATATTTGATATGAGGTAGATAAGAATTAAATTTGAGAGAAATCCCTAAAAAGAGAAAAAGGAGGAGGAGGAGAACAAGAACAAGAATGAGAATGAGAACAAGCACAAGCACAAGAACAAGAACAAGAGAAAGTAAACCCGCACTGTGCAAAAAGTCATACACTCTCTTGTGTTCTAGGAACAAAGCTCATGTTATTGTAGTTTACTTCAGCATTTTTTAAACTAAGCACAAATAGAAAATTTAGTTTTATGGCTATTTTCTGTCACTGGTAATGGCAGCTCTCAGAGAAATCTGCTCACCTCTTTAAAATAAATGGTATCAGTAGATGAAGTCAACAAAGCCATCAGTGACAAGTGGAATGAATATTGGTTTTATTCTATTTTCCTCGGTAACATTTTAAGAAATATTCTTAAGAAGCTAGGTTTCAAGCCTAAATGATGTAAAATAAAAACATAACCAATTTATTTTTAACTAACCCTTTCCCAATATCACTAGCTTTTGCACTTATTTTTTATTAGTTTGTTTATCCTCCATGAGTCACAATTTTATTAATCACAATTTTCTAGGATAATGTACTCTTATCTGAAAGATGAGCGTTTAATGTTTTAATGTCTACCTTACTCTCTAAAAATCAGAATATGTTAACTTTCTTGTTTTTCTCAGAAGAAGCTAGTTATTTCCTTACTTAAAGAATCTTAAGCAAAATCCTGAGACCATTTTTTTCGCTTCTCCCATGCTGATAAAAATCACTCTGCAATATCTACAAACAGTGACACAAGTCTGATAAGTCAGTAACTACTTCCCATGGTGGTTCCTTTTGATACCGTCAAGTAATTTTGCAAATAACTTTTGCGGCATCTTTGGCAGAGAATCTAGATAACCATCATGCCAAATGGAATAGGTTCTCATTAAAATGCTCAGTGATTTCCCTCAATAATGGAAAAAATAATGAGTAGGCCTTGCTGTAAAGCACTACTATAGGAAATAGTTGGGCTCTTTAAGGTCACAAGAAGAAGTCCTAAAATAGTGGAGAAAATGGCATGGCATCTAGTGTCAGCATCTCAGCTTCTCCAGGACAAAGTGCCTCTAGTCTGGAAAGCAGTAGTTTAGAATTATTAAAGTGAGTAGAGAGGTTGCTCCAGAGCCAGAGAGGAGCTGACAAAAGGGGGAAAAGGACTGATACAGAAGAAAGGAGAAAGGGAATGCATTGCAAATTGCACTGTCAAGGAATGTCTGGCCAGTCCCCAACTGAGACATAAAGTGAAACTACAAACTTGCACTCATGGAAAAACTGTATCCCCATACATGTAGGATACTGCTTCCAGAGTGGTCTTCCATAATCAACAGTGAGTGAGTGACCTTGGTACAGTACCTACTGCCACAGTTGTGAAAGGAGAGCAGGTGGGAATACCTTTGCAGTGACACTTCATTGCTACAACCTGAGTCCAAGAGCAGCCCCTTGGCACCAAGTCATGGTCCACATTGTCAAGTCCCCAAAGTGGATGACAAGGATAGCCAGGGGAGACAGCCAGTGGTTGGAAAGCAGGCTACAGGAAGCCCTGTTAAGGGTTTGGGGCTGGTGAACACAGACCCAGCTCCTGTACTTAGAGGCCAGGTTCAGCCTGAATTACAAAGGACTGGAATCTCTCATTGGCACCTTCTTCTCACTGTAAGTGGAGGTCTGCACTCAGCACCACTCCAGGGAAAGACTGACTGCTTTCATAGACTTCTAGCATAAACCTAGATATGCCCTGGTTTGAATTCTGTTCCTTAATCCTAGACTGAGGAGAAAAACCACATATTCAACACAATAGAAAACTTTGTTTTATTATTTCTTATTTCATTTTATTTTTTTCTTCATTGTTTTTTCTATGCTTGCTCATTCTTACCCCGTTTTAATCCGTTATTTTCCTCTTTTATCTTTTATAAGAGTGTGTGTTTGTGTATGTGCACACGCATGTATGCACTTGTACGCATATGTGCACTTCTCTTCATTCCCTTTTCTTCCAATATAGTTGACACAGGTTAAGGGAATTTCCCCTCACCACACTGTACCTCTCTTACACCTAGATATATCTTTTCACCTCTCTTCTTTCTTATGTATTATTTTTTCTCAAATTTTCTTTCCTTTCTTCTGCCCCTTTTCATATGTCTTCCTTTAACTTTTTCTCTAATATTTATCTCAGTCATAGAATCTTTTCAATCCCCATTTCTCATTACCAATTTTGTACCCAGTTTTCCCTGTTGCTCCTATCTAAATATCTAACATATCCTTACCATCATTAGAAACCTTTCCCCCTCCTATTTCCTGCTTCTAATACAGCACAGCAAAAAATTCCTTCCCCAGCATTACCTGTTCCATAATTCCCTGGGCTTTACATAACTGAGCTTATAAAGCCACTATTGAATGCTGTTTTTCATAATTAGAGGAGATACAGAGAGCACATTAGTGCATATTAACTGTAGGTCTTGCATTGTTGTTATGATGTCTTCAACTATAACCATGGGTTTCTTCTCTAGACTCAAGGAAGACCCAAAACAGGGGCTCATGGCATGTTATTTCTCAACAAGCCTGGATTAATACCACTGTAATGTATTAGCCTGTTAGTACTGTAGCTAAGTTAACTGCATAGGAATAATCCTGACTCCATGGACACTTTCATGCCAGTGAATCTATCTGATGATTTTACCATCATATGGGAACAGAACAGCAGAAATCACCAACCCACGAATTTGAACTGGGTGTGACTCTGCAAGAATGCCTGAAACTTGGTGAAAAGGAGCCCAGAGCCTGTTAGTTTCATTATAGCTGTGGAAGGAACAGCTATAATGTGCAGTTGTTGGAGCATGAACACTCAGATTTTCTGGCAATGAAGCTACTTGGAAATCACATGTGCAGTGTCTCATTAGAATATTTACTCTGTGTTCCCATTGGACATCTTATAGGCTTATATTTTTGTATGTTTCTTGACATCTTTGGTACAGGGAATCGAAGTCAGGACCTTGTGCTTGCCAGGCAGGTGCTCGTGCTGCTGTTTCTTGACTTATTTAGTAACACGGGGTTATGTTATGTTCTTCTATTTGTTCTTTCATTGGCTCTGATTTAACAGCTCTCCAAATTCTCTCCCTCTTCTCAGCTCCCTATCTAGTTCCTTAACCTTAAATGATATGATTAACCCCTGGAATAATGTTATTTATTTTTATTTAAATTTATTTCCAAACTTATAAACTCCTCTTCCCAATTCTTTAAAATTCCCATGCATAGCCTATCTTCCCTAAATTAGCCCTCCATCCTCCCCTTCTAAGCCTTTCACTCTTCCATATCTTTAGCTTTTGCCCTTCCCATGAGCAGGTTCTGACAACCACACAGCTTTTCTCAATCACAAAGTAAACCTCCTTCCTTCCATATCTCATCCTTGTTCCCATAAATATCCTTTGAAAACTTTCAGTACGAATCCTTCAGCTCAACTAAAAGTACTCAAATAATAAGAGACTCCACAATAAAGTTTTCCTCTCATTTATCATTATCCTCTCTTCAAACATCCTCCTCAGAGTCTAGTACTCCTCATCCAACCATCTCCCATTCCCCATTCCCCTCACTACAACTCACCTACCTCACTGCAAAACAACCAGAGATAACAAACTGTCATAGTGTGCATAGAGGATAGAAAATGGGGATAAGCAAGCTACAACATCTATCATAATATTCAATCTGTGGATGTTGTTATAACAGAAGTAATTCTTTTGGCAAGCTAGAGGAACAGAGTCCAAATCACTTAACATTAATAACAGAATCAGTAAGCCTAGTACTCCACATACAAAACTGAAAATTATTCACAAGAAGACAACATCCTAGTACAAATCTTCATCTAAGCCATAAACTCTCCTCTTTTCTCTTGTCCTCAAGTTGCAGTAACTCACCAAAAAAGTGAAAAAAGAGGTGGATATATGTTTTTAGAGATATATGATACAGATGTAGATAGACAGATAGATGTATATATATACATATATATTTATTGCTTATATATATATATATATATTTTTTTTTTCAAACAATAAAAAAGAGCACAGATACACATAGAAACATGGGGAAACAAGAAAACAACAACAACACACACAAAAAAGCCCTAAATTCTTCAAATTCTCTGAAGGCAGAGAAAGGGCTCACAAAGGTAGAAGAAAACAAATACTAGGTAGCAGAAATCTATGAAACATTCATAGAAGAGATGAAGAAAATATATAGATTCTAAGGGAAGTGAATCAAAGTTTACAGCAACTTTACTCACTATGTCCATGATGAAATTCAGGGAAATAGGATTTTAAAAGAAAAATGGATGAGCTAATCAAAACAGTTCAAAATTTGACACTTTCCACAAGGATATGAAATTCTTAAATGATGTCAGGCAGAAATCCCTGAAATAAAAAAAAAAATTTTATAGAATCCGTAAATTGCGGAAGTGATCAATGTGAAGACAGGGAATCTAACATTGAGGATAAAATACTTACTTATGATGAAGAATTTAGAGAAGCAGAAAAGGAAATAAGAGGACAAGAGAAGATAATCCAGCAGCTACAATAAGATCATCTAAGGTTTATTTTAGCTAGTAAAAAACTAGAATAATAGCACCAGTGAATTTACTAACAACATAGAAATCATGGAAGAAAATATTCCAAATGTAAAGAGTTTAAAATACAAGTAAGTGATACTTATAGAACACCTAATAAATATGACCAAAAAGATGCTCATCAAGGCATATCTTTATTAAATTAACAAATATTTAGCCAAAAACCCAGAATTTAAAAAACAGCCAAATATAAACAAAAGTCACATATAAAGTAAATAAATTACAATCACAGCAGACATCTCAATACAAACCCTAAAGACCAGAACACCTTGAAGTATTTCAAGCCCCAAAATGAATAACTTAGATAAACTTATCCAGAAATATAATCCTTCAAAGTAGATGGAGAAATAAAGTATGAAAAATACTAGTTCATAAGCCTGGGGATTTAGCTCAGTGGCATAAGCACCTACCTGAGGTCATGAGTTCGATTCCCGCAACCAAAAAAAAAAATAGAAATAAAAATACTAGCTCAAAAGGTATATAAATATGAAACCAGATTTTCAGAAAATGCTTAAGAACATTCTCGACAGAAATAATGAAATAAACACAGCTAAAACACAAAGGAAATCATTAGGTGTGGTTAGTGGATTAAACAATAACAAAAAATGTTAGGTAAAGAAAAAACAAAGGACTCAATAACAGATAAAAAAGGCAATGATAGTAAATAACTGACACACCTCACTGATATCTCAGTGTTAACATCCTCATATCTCCAATTACAAGACACAGATTGGCACACTGGCTCAAAAAACAGAATTTAAGTCTATTACATTCAAGAAACTCACCTCATCCAAAAAGCTATTGATAGAGTAAAAATGAAAGGCTGGAAAACAACATTTCATGTACCAGAACTCCAAAACCAAGCAGATGCAGCAATTCTAATATCAAACATGGTAAACTTCAAACTAAAGCTGGTTACAAGAAACAAAGTAGGTCACTACATAGTAATTAAGAGAACAATCCAACAAGAAGAGATAACATTGATAAATGTGTATTCACTGAATACTGAAGCACTTGTCTTCATAAATCAAAAAGTACTGAAATTAAAATATCAAATAAAACTAACACAATCATAGTAGGAGATTTTAACATCCCATCTTAGCAAAGAGATAGATCAACAAAACAAAACAACAAACAATAAAGAAATTTCAGAACTGAATCACATCCTTCAACAAATGAGCTTTGTTGGGAGCCACTGAAACTGGAAATTGAACACAAGTACAGGACAGAGGTATGGCCCAGCTGACCCAAGAAAACAAAGAGATGTCTCAAAGGGCAAGATAAGGTCATAGCTCCAAATCTAATTAACTAAATAAAGATGGTAGCTGCAGGCATCTCACTCCTGCACTGAAATGTAACATGGACTTGCAAAGTGCTTGAACCACTCTCAAGGGATTTTCAGTTTCCTGAGATTTTTGCTCTAGCCCCCCCCTTTTTTTAATATTAAACAAATATGGGCCACCCAGAGACATTCTCTGTCTTAGCCACCAGAATATCAAACTCTACAGAGGGTTTTGGTCCTCCTAGAGCCCTAAAATCATATCACTTATCTCGTTTGTTTAAGCTTCACCATACACTCATTTGCAAGACTGGGATTCTAGGCCAAGTCCCTGATAGGACTTAATATGTCCAAAGATCGACTTTCCTACAATAAGGTACACATTATTTTCATTATCGCATGGTATGTTTTCCAAAATAGATCACATACTAGTCCACAAAACAGTTTTAGTAAATATAAAGAAACTGAAATTACCCCATGCATACTGCTGGATAACTGTACAATGAAAACAGAAATCAATGACAAAAGCTACTGGAATATTAAAGAAAGTAAAAAGCTTCATGAAGATTAGCAACATACTCCTAAGCAACCAATGGATCACAGAAGAAATCAAAGAAGAAGTTTCTGGGCCACTATGAAAGCAGTTCTAATAGGAAAATCCATTGCAATCAATACCCACATTAGGAAGAAAAAGTAAGCCCAAACAAATGACCTTATGAGAAATCTTATGATACTTGAGAAACAACAAGCCAGCTCCAAACTGAAATTAAGGAGTGAAATGGTAAAGATGAGAGTAGAAATCAATGAAATTGTGACCCAAAAATGCAATAAAAAATGAATCAAAGAATTGGTTCTTTGAAAGAATAAATAAAATAGATAGGCCCTTAGCTAGTGTCACCAAGAGAAATAAAAAAAAACGAAAAGACTCATATCAATGTAATTAGAAATGAAAACAGTGAAATCAAGATACTGCTGAAATCTAGAAGTTAGCAACTACTTAAAAAAATTATATACCAACAAATTAGCAAATTCTTAATAAATAGATACCTAGACACATACAAACTACCAAAATTAACCCAAGAAGAAATAAATAAGCTTAATAACTCAATAACATGTAAGGTAATTGGCACAGCATTAATATACCAACTAATAAAAAGCCCAGGACCTAATGGATTCACTGATGAACTCTACAAAAACTTTAAGGATGTTAAATCAACAATATTTTCCAAACTCTGAAAAAACTGAAAGGGATGAATTGCTATAAAATTCATTTAAAGTACCCAGTGTCATCCCGATCTCAAAACTGAATAAACACTCAACTAAAAAAGAAACCTATAATCCAAACTCTTTAATGAACATAGATACATATGTCCTCAACAATATTTTAGCAAATAGAATGCAGCACATTATCAAAAAGATCCTACATAATGCTCAAATAGGTGTGATTCTAGAGGTACAAGGATGATTCAATGTATTTATGTCAATAAATATAATGTGTCTCATAAACAGGAGCAATATCAAAACCATATGATTGCAAAAATGGTTTTCAACAAAATCAGCCCTTTAATGATTTAAAAAAAAACCCTGGGCTTGGAACCACCACCTTGGGCCTGCCCTGCCACTGGTAATTTAGGAAGCATACATCAGTCTTTTAAGCTGCCTGGAGCCTCCACCATGGGCCCGCCATGCCAGCAGGAACATCAAGGAAGCCCACCTCAGGCATAGGCTGTCTGGAACCTCCCCAAAGGCCCACCCTGCCAGTGGGGAACATTGAGGAGGCCCTCAGTAGGCTTGGGCTGCCTGGAGCCTCCCCCAAGGGCCCACGCTGCAACCTGGAACATCTCAGAAACCTGCCCAGGACTGAAAATTACCCTGAACTGCTACTGCTAGGCCCACCCTGCAACCTGGAACATCAGAAGACCCCAGCAGGCTCCAGTTAGTGAGAAAAGCTTTGGAAATTTGATCCCAGGCAACAAACATTGGATTACAGTGGATTAAATGTATCAGTGTGGTGAGTATGCCCCTAAAATAGAGGTGTACATTGGATAAATGGGACCAGTAGAAAACCTCCTCTGACTAACTGTAAGACTTTGGTGAGTCTGAAAAGAGTGTGTGTGATCCCCTCCTATACATGGAAAACATCAGGCAGAGTGAAAATGACAAAACAAAAAGAAAAATTCAGTCTCAAACATATAGTTCACCAGAAGCAAGCATAAGAGACATTGAAATAGAGGACCCCAAAAGTAACACACTGGGAATCTCTGAAAAGATAGCAAGTGAAATAAAAAAAAAAACAACAACAACTCCATCAGGCTATACAGGAAATCAAATTAGAAGTACTCTCCCATGTAAAGATAGAAACAACAAATTTAGTAAAGCAGTTGGTGAATAGAGCTAAAGAAGAAATAGACAAAAATTATATGAGCATGGGAAACTGATTGAAACTTTGAATGAACAATATAGAAAACAAGCAGAATTCATGAAACAAACTCAAAGAGATATCCAAGAAACAAAAAATTCTATTCAAAGTATGCAAAAACTCCTAGAGGAAGCTGAGGATAGGATTTCGGACCTTGAGGACAGGGTCACAATTAGTGATCAGGAAAGGATAGAACTTTTCAAAAAAATAAAGACGCATGAAATGAAAACCCAGAAGCTTCACGATGATGCCAAGAGCAAAGATATAAGAATAATGGGCATTACTGAAGATACAGGAGTCCAGGCAAATGGCATATGTAAAGTATTTACAGAAATAAGAGCAGAAAATTTCCCAAACATGGGGAAAGAATCTGATAGGCAGATAACTGAGGCATATAGAACACCAAACAGTCACAATCAACAGAAATCCACACACAAGCACATAATAATTAAGATCTCAGACATACAGCATAAAAATAGAATACTAAAAACTGTCAGAGAAAAGATACAACTCACCTATCAAGGAAAGCCCATTAGAATCACAGCAGACTGTTCAGCACAAAGCCTCAAGTCAAGAAGAGCTTGGAGTGAGGTATTTCAAGCCCTGAAAGAAAACAACCTTCAACCCAGACTGCTGCACTCAGCAAAACTTTCATTCAAATTTAATGGAAAAACAAGATACTTCCATGACAAAGAACAACTGAAGAAATTAATGTCTACCAAACCAACATTAGAAAGAGTACTGAAAGACATACTAGACAGAAATAAAAATGACCACAATCCCCAAAACAATAACAGAAAGAAATCACCAGGTAGGATAAGCAATTCAATAAGGGGAAAAGCAGAAAGAAACAACTGGAACATAACATGGCAAAGTTGAGCCAGTACATATCAGTGATATCCATACATATAAATGGCCTCAATTCACCTATAAAAAGAAGTAGATTGACAGAATGGATCAAGAAACAGGATCCCACAATATGCTGTATACAAGAAACACATCTGACCCAAAAGGAAACTCATAGATTAAGTGTCAAAAGATGGAAAACAGTATTCCATGCAACAGGAACCCAGAAAAAAGCAGAGGTAGCTATTCTATTTGCAGACAACATGAACTTCAAACCTAAAATGATTAAAAGAGATAGAGAAGGTCACTACATACTTCTTAGTGGAAAAATTCAAGAGGAAGAACTAACAATTATAAATATATATGCACCAAATATAGAAGCACCCAACTATAAAAGACAGATACTAATGGACGTGAAAAACCAAATACACAAGAACACAATTATAACAGGAGATCTTAACAGCCCATTGTCACAAAGAGATAGATCAACTAGACAAAAAGTCAGCAAAGAAATAACAGAACTGAATCATACCTGAGAGCAATTAGATTTAGTAGACGTTGCTTACAGAGTGTTCCACCCAACCAATCAGAATACATATTCTTCTCAGCTACACATGGGACATCTTCCAAAACAGACCATATATTAGCCCATAAAACTTTCTTCAGTAAATGCAAAGATACTGAAATCATACCATGCATAAAATCTGACCATAGTGCACTGAAATTAGAAATCAATGGCAAAAGAAATTGTAAAACCTGCATAAATACATGGAAATTAAATAACAGCCTTTTGAACAACCAGTGGGCTACAGATGAAATTAAAGAAGAAATAAAGCAATACCTACAATTCATGAAAACATGGAAACAACAGACTGTAATCTGTGGGATGCAGTGAAAGTGGTCTTAAGTGGGAAATATATAGCAATAAATTTTCATATCAAGAAAACAGAACAAGCACAAATAAACAACCTAATGCTCGAACTCAAGCTTCTAAAAAAAGAAGAGCAAGCTAAACCCAAAGCTCATAGAAGAGAGGAAATTGTAAAGATTAGAGCAGGAAGCAATGCAATTGAAACTAAATAAAAATACAAAGAATTAATGATTGAAAAGCTGGTTTTTTTAGAGAATAAACAAAATGGAAAACCTCTAGCTAACCTTATCAAGAAAAAGAAAGAAAAAAAACCCAAATTCATGCAATAAGAACTGAAAAAGGAGAAATTACTAAAGATCCCATGGAAATTCAAAAGATCATGAATACCTACTTTGAAAATCTCTATTCACACAAAGGGGAAAACACACAGGAAATGGACAGATTTCTAGAAACACATGAACTACCAAAGCTCAACCAAGAAGATATAGCAATTTTGAACAACCCAATATCAGCTATTGAAATTGAAAATGTAATTAAAAACTTACCAAGAAACAAAAGCCCAGGTCCTGATGGATTCACAGATGAATTCTACAAGAAATTTAGAGAAGATTTGATGCCAATACTCCTTAAATGCTTCAATGAAACTGAGAAAAAAGCAATCCTCCCTAAATCATTCCTGGAGGCAAGATTTACTCTGAGACCAAAACCAAGAAAGATCCAACCAAAAAAGAGAACTATAGGCCAATCTCACTAATGAACATTGATGCAAAGATTCTCAACAAAATACTGGCAAATAGAATGCAGTAAATTATAAAGAAGATTATACATCATGACCAAGTGGGGTTCATTCCAGGAATGCAGGGATGGTTTAACATACACAAATCAATAAATGTAATACACCACATTAACAGAGCCATAAACAAAAACCACATAGTCATCTCAATAGATGCAGAAAAAGCTTTCAAACAAAGTCTAACACATGTTCATGATAAAAACCCTTCAGAAACTCAGAATACACAGCGTCTACCTCAACCTTATAAAGACCATCTATGACAAACAACAGCCAACATTAAACGGACAAAAACTGAAAGCTTTCACTTTAAAATCAGGAACAAGACAAGGATGTCCACTCTCACCACTCCTTTTCAATATAGTTCTGGAAACACTAGCCAGGGCAATCAGACAAGAGAGAGAGAAATAAAAGGAGTAAAAGATAGGAAAGGAAGGAGTTAAATTATCACTATTTACAGATGACATAATACTCTTTATAGAAGACATAAAAATCTCCATTAAACTACTAGAGGTAATAAACAAGTTCAGCAGTGTAGCTGGATACAAAGTCAATGCTCAAAAATCAATAGCATTCCTATACACAAACAAAAAACTCACTGAGAGAGAAATCATGGAAATATCGCCCTTTACAATAACATGCAAAAAAAATGAAATACTTAGGAATCAACCTAAGTAAAAATGTAAAAGACCTATATGCTGAAAATTATACTACACTGAAAAAGGAGATTGAAAAGAATATTAGAATATGAAAGGATATTCCTTGCTCTTGGTTAGGAAGAACCAACATTGTGAAAATGGCCATACACCCAAAACTGCTATACAGATATAATGCACTCCCAATCAAAATACCATGGACATACCTCACAGATCTAGATAAAACATTACTAAAATTCATTTGGAAACAGAAGAAACCTAGAAAAGCAAAGGCAATGCTAGGCAACAAAGCAAGGCAGGAGGCATTTCAATTCCTGACATGAAACAGTACCATAAAGCCACAGTGATAAAATCAGCTTGGTACTGGCAAAGAAATAGACCTGAGGATCAATGGAACAGATTAGAAGATGTAAGCACAACTGCAAAGACACTAAGCCACCTGATATGTGACAAAGGGGCTAAACTTATTACTGGAAGAATAGTCTCTTTAACAAATGGTGTTGGAAAAACTGGCTCTCCACATGCTCAAGACTGAAACTAGATCCATGCCAACACCCATGCACAAAACTAAAGTCTAAATGGATCAAAGACCTAAATATTAAAACAGAAACACTAAATCTACTGGAAGACAAGGTATGTTGAAGTCTTGGAGACATAGGGTTAGGCAGAGAATTCATGAACAAAATGCAAACTGCATGGGAAATACTTCAAAGAATCAACAACTGGGATCTCATATTATTGAAAATTTTCTGCACTTCAAAAGAAATCACCAACAGATGAAAAGAAAACCCACAGAGTGGGAAAGAATTTTACCCAACAACCCCTCAGACAAAGGACTTATATCCAAAACATATAAAGAACTGAAAAACATCAAGCCCCCCAAATTCAAAGACCCTCTCCAAAAATGGGCATCTGAGATGAACACACAGTCTTTAGAGGAAGATATACAAATGGCAAAAAAATACAGGAAGAAATGTTCACCATCACTGGTCATTTGAGAAATGCAAATTAAAACAACATTGAGATTTCACCTTCCTCGGTAAAGAATAGCTGCCATCAAGAAATCAACTTATGTCAAATGTTGGCGAGGCTGCAGGGAAAAAAGAACACTGCTCCACTGTTGGAGGGAATATAGACTGCTGCAACCACTATGAAAATCCATATAGAGAATTCTCTTTAGACTAGGATTGGAAGCTCTATTCCATCCTGCTATTCCCCTCCTGGGTATTTTCCCAGAAGAATTGAAAAGTTCATATCAAAGTGACATATGAGCACCCATGGTCAGAGCAGCACAATTTGTAATAGCTAAATCTTGGAAACAACCAAGATGCCCATCAACTGCCGAGTGGATAAAAAAGATGTGGTATTTTTATACAATGGAATATTACTCAGCTATAAAAAGGATCATTTTTTTTTGTCTTTTTTTTTGAGACAGGGTCTCACTATGCAGTTCAGAATGGCCTTGAGCTCACTTTGTAGCCCAGGCTGATCTCGAACTCACAATGATCCTCCTGCCTCAGCCTCCTGAGTGCTGGGATTACAGGTGTGAGCCACCACACCCGGCTAAAATAGATCATCTTGAGGCTTTCATAGGTAAATGGAGATAACTTGAGACTACCCTCATTAGTGAAATAAATAAGAATCATATTTATAAATATCATTTTGTGTCTCTGGTGTAAAAAGTAAATAAGAACTACAAGTGTAATAAAACCAAAATGTGTAATTGCTATTGTAAAAAAGAGAAGAAAAGAAAGTGCTCTAAGGGATACAACTGCGTGTATGTTTGAGTGTGTAAAATAGATGACCATATTGCTGAATCTTTGTTTGATCCTTGAGCAGAACTGTTTGTAGTCTGACTGTTTGAATGTTTACTATGTACCCTTTAACTATGTAACTTGAACAACTACATTCAGGATGACACTATGTAATTTATAAACTACTGATTTCTTCGTGGGGCTTTTTCTCATTTTCCTCTTTTTTTCTTTCTTTTTCTTTCTTTCTTTTATAATTCTGTGTTGTTGCTACCTTTATTTTTTTTCTTCTCTTTAAATAAAATTTTAAAAATGTATAATTACCATTATAAAAAAGAGGAAATAGAAAGCACTATAAAAGATATAGATGCATGTATGTTTAGGTGTGTGGGATTTATAACCATATTCCTAGGTTCTTGTTGGATTGGTGAGCAGATCTGTTTGCACTCTCACTGCTTGAGTGTCTACTTTGTGTGCTTTAATTTTGTAACTTGAAAAACTATTTCTAAAAGAACAATATGTAATTTATCAACTAGTGATTTCTTACTGTTTATCTTTTTTCTTGAAATTCTGTAATAATTCTATCCTTTTTCTGTTTTTTTCTCTTTAATTAAAAAAATTAAAAAACCTGAAGAAAACGGATATAGAATCATCAAACCTAAATATGATAAAAGCTATTTATGCCAAAACAATAGCCTGCATCATATTAAGTTGGGAAAACCTAAAAGCATTCATGATACCTTACATGGAAAACACAAAGAACTCCACTCTTGGAAATAACCAACTTCAACAATGTAGCAAGACATAAGATCAATACACAAAAGTCATTCACATTTGTGGACATGATTAACAAACTGGATGAGAAGAAAATTGTGAAAACAACAACATTCATAGAAGCTTCATGGAAATGGAAATACCTAGGAATTAACCTAACCCAGAAGTGATAGACCCTACAAAGGAAACTACAGAACTCTAACAAAGGAGACTGAAGAGGACATCAGACAATGGAGAGATGTCCCTTGCTTCTGAGTAGATGGACTCAATATTGTCAAAGTAGCCATACTCCCAAAACTGTTATACAGAACCCATCGAGTCCCAATCAATATACTAATAGCATACTTCAAAGATCTAGAGAAAAGAACCCTAAAATTCATACAGAAGCAGAAGAAACCCAGAATAGCAAAAACAATTCTGGGTAACAAGAGCAAAATAGAAGGCATAACAGTATCTGACTTCAAGCTGTACTACAAAGCAATTTGATTTTTAAAAAATGTCATGGTACTTGAACAAAAGCAGAGACATGGATAAGTAGAACACAACTGAGGATACAGAAATTTCCCTGGGCACATTTAGTTTGTTTTTTTTTTTTGAAAAAGGGTCAAAAGCATATGTTGGAGGAAAGAGAGCCTCTCCAACAAGTGATAATGGTAAAACTGGTTTTCTGGGTACCGAAGACTAGAACTGGACCCTTATCTCTCACTGTACACTAAATTAAAATAAAAATGGATCAAAGATTTAACCATTAAAATGAATATTAAACATACTGAAAAATAAAATAGGTAAAATGCTCAAAGATATAAGAATAGAAAAGAATTTTCTAAACAGAACCTCAACAGCACAAGAAATAAAAGCAAGAATCAACAAGTGGGATCATATCAAACTAAAAAGCTTCTGAAGGGTAGCAAAAGTATCAGGTAGTAGAGTGAAGAGACAACCTACAGAATAGGAAAAAAAATTTTCTCAGCTACTCAGACAGAAGACTAATATATAGAACATATGTAAAGAACTTAAAAATTAAACCATCTAAAATTAAAGACATAGTCAAGAAATGGGCAAGAAAATGAAGATGCATTTCACAGAGGAAGAAATATAGATGGTGAACAAATATATGGAAAATATGCATCATCTCTGGCTATTAGAAAAGTTTAAATTAAAACAATGCTAAGATTTCATCTTACTCTAGAAAAATCATTAAGAAATCAGACAATAACAAATATTGGTGAGGCTGAGGTGAAAAATAAACCTTCCTTCATTGTTGGTGGGAATGAAAACTAGTACAGCTATTATGAAAATCAGTATGGAGATTTCTGAAAGAACTAATATTATAAATTCTATATGACCCAGTTATCCTCCTGCTAGGTATCTTCCCCAGAGAGCTTACAACATTATACTACAGTGATACATGTATACCAAAGTTTATAGAAGCACAATTTATAACAACTAAATCTTGGAACAGCTTGTATACATGTCAACAGACAACTGAATACAAAATGTGGCACCTATCTAGAATGGAATACTACTCAGCGATATAGAATGAAAAATTTGAGACATTTATAGGAAAATGGATCCACCTGGAAAATATAATGTTGAATGAAATAAACCAGATACACAAAATTAAATGCCATATAGGATCTCTCACTTGAAGGAGGCAAAGTACAAACAAATAGAATAATAAAGGATTGGCTGAAGGGTGTAAGGGGATGGAATCTCGTGCACTAGAGAAGTGGTCCAAGAGAAAAAGGGCAAGGAGTGAGGAGAAAGGGAAGGGGAAATAAGAAGAATAGAAATATACCATGTACAGGAACTTAATAAAGTCAATTAATATAAACATTTTATGCCATAATGAGCTATGATTAATAACATTAACAAGAATAAAAAGTGGGATAGGGGAATTAAAGTGTACAGGAGTGAAAGAGAGGGAAGGAGAAAGGTATTTTTAAAAAAAGAAATAAACTCTAGCATGTGCAATGTAACCTCTCCTCAAGATTACTGTAAATTGTATGAACTGCAAACATGTACTAAAAATTAAAAAAACTATAAGCCACTCCAGTATAGAAAACTACTGACTAGAATTTCATGACAAAATGACAAAACTACATGATTTGATCAATTGTTTCCTTGGAGATTAAAACATTGTAGAAATCTCATGCCTGTGCATTTGTAGATTTGGAATTAAGTTATCCTTGGTGGTTTAGTTGCTAACACAACCAAAAGCTACCATCTGAGCAAAGGAGCCAGAGGGTCTTCCTTTGGAATTCATCATAATTTTCTCATGTGATCTCAAACACCAGCCACTACCAACTGGATTACATACTGCATGACAGGCCCTGAAAGATAATAAATAAATTCACTCTTGTGGGGTGGTGATGAGTAGATGAGATCATAGCCTCTCTCAGTGTTTGCATGTAAGGCAAGAATTTGGAAAATAAAGTGGTCAGAAGTTGTTGGTTCGAAAAAAAATGAGAAAATAATAGAAGTTATTGGTAATAGTGCAGAATTAGACTAAAGACAGAAAGTGATCAGTCAAAAGCAGGACAGACTTCTAGAGCTGCGGTGGAGTCATTACTCCTATTATTTACACCAAAGGTGATTATTTTTCCATGAATTCTACCCCTGAAACTGTGGGTTCCTGTTCTTTTTGTTTTTGTTTCCACTCAGTGATGGAGCTCTTGTCTAGCATACGTGAGGCTCTGGTTTCAATCCCCAGTACCACCAAAATAAAAATTTATGGTAGCGAATATTGGAGAAGGGACAAGTAAAATAAATATGTTAAAGAATCCTGTTCTTTCTCATATTCTAGTGTATCTTTCAATGAACTAGTATCTAAAAAGTTTTCAAGCTTATTTTAATTGTTACCACAGAAACTCCTCAAAACAAATTATTTTGGGAATTAATTTTAAAGGTTATCAAAATATCACTTACAATATATTAACTGGGCACACTGTTGTTGAAATAAAATATCAAAATTCAAATTATGGGTTTTTTTTCTATTTATGTGTATGATTTTGCCTAAGTGACTGAACTTCTCTCTTCAAGATTTTTCTCTCTGAAGTGATGAGACCAAGGTCATATTTATAAAATCTAAATGATATTGGGTGTGAATAGTATTTAACAAAAAGTAATTGCTCCCTAAAAGCACTATTTTTTATAGACGGTATGTGTATCTGTGTGTTTGTCTGTCGTGTTATTATAGTGTGTTGTTGACATTCCTCTTTCAAGAGGAGGAGTCTACTTTGCTTCCACTTGAAGTTAAGACCTGTAATTGGCACAACACAAAGAATATAAAAGTGATGCTGCTTGATTCTGAAGCCATATCATGAAAGATGATATGCCTCTGCTGCTTTTTACTCTCTCTCTTCAAACTTTACTCCTGAATCCAGCTGCCATGCAGTGAGGAAGCCCAGGACACAAGGATAGGCCATGTGTTGCTTCTGTGAACTACAGTGTCTTTGAGAGGTGCCTAGAATCTAAGGTCAGAAACCTCATGGATGGGATTGATGCCTTATAAAAGATGCCTCACAGGTTTTTTTTTGCCCTTTCCCCTAATTGAGGATGTAGCAACAGGTGCTATGTGTCATAGAACAAGACAGTAAATCTGCTGGCACCTTGATCTTTGATTTCCCAGCCTCCCTAACTGTGATTAATAAAGTTCTACTTTTAATAAATTACCTAGTCTAAGATAATGTTCTCTCTGAAAGTGCTAGCTAAGGTATCCATTGATAGCTATAATTAATCACCAGATATATGAGTGAACAAGCCTTCAGATTATGTCATCTCTCCATTTTGGAAGCTTCCAGTTGAGGCCCCGCACACCACAGGGCAGAGACACGGCCCAGAGACGCTGGGTCCTTTCCAGATTTCTGACTCACATAATACAAAACACAAGTGCTTTTTTTACACTGCAAAATCTTGGGGTCACATATTACATAGCAAAATAACCAGAACACAGATATACTCTTAGTATTTGTGGAAGATTTGTTCCAGGCCTTTGTTGATATGCATAAGTCCCTGATATAAAAGTATGTAATATTTACATATGACTTATGCACAGCCTTCCTTTTACTTTAAAAAAATATCAAAATTACTTGTATATAATAAAATGAAAATACTATGTAAGTAGTTGTTATATCATATTGTTTTAAAATGTCAAGAAAAATGTCTGCATATGTTTAGTACAGAAACAAAATTTTTCCAAATATTTTCAGTCTAAACTTTGAATACACAGATCCAAAAATCCATGAATACAGAGATGCTTGAATTTACTTGATAAATGGTAATTTATTACATAGCATAAATATATAAGAATGCCTCAAATGTGTTGGCATAATATTATGATTACCACCAATTTCACTATAAATAGCATCATCATCATATTCATCATCATTGTCATTATTATTTCATAAGCATAATATATACCTTCTCCATGGAAGTACAAAGTAAAGAGAAAAGCATGACTTGTTTTTTTT
Source organism: Hydrochoerus hydrochaeris (assembly GCA_004027455.1). NCBI lineage: Eukaryota > Metazoa > Chordata > Mammalia > Rodentia > Hydrochaeridae > Hydrochoerus > Hydrochoerus hydrochaeris. The sequence goes on along the minus strand of PVLA01006882.1, from coordinate 56,510 downwards.
TAGATTCCTTAAACTTAACCTTCCAGGAGTACATATTTCATCAAATAAAGAGCAACTAAAGTGTTTATAATGTTTTCTTGGCACTGAAGGCCTGAGTCAGGAGAAGCTTCCAGAGTGTTTGACAAGCTGTTTGTGTTTGAAGGCTTTGTTTTAATTATGCTGAACAATCAAGGGAATTGAAATAAAGTGCTATAAAGACAAGCACTTTTGCAAATTCCCAAACACAATGTAAGTTTAATGTGTTCAACTTTTTACACCAAACATAGGAAGAAATAAGTAACCTAAACAAGCTTTTCAACAAGTAGATATATCACGATGGTAACTGGCAGCAAGACAATTTTGTCTTGCTTATTTATAGAAAATTTATAGAATTTCTTTTAAATAGAAAACTTCTCATTCTTTAGTAGAAAGGGTGTACAATAGCACTGCATTATATAGCCCAGTAGTGACAGATGCTGACCATGTGGTTGGGTCCCTGGTTCTCAGCAATGAGATGTTTACAGCTGTATTTTATTCTCCCACCTTCCAGCCTCATTTGTCTCAATCAATTTGATGAAACATAAGCAAAACATCTTTTTAAACATATGAAATAGCTCTATTTCTCTGAGCAAGAAGTGCCAGTTCCAAGGAAAAAAAAAGGAACAAAACCAATAGTTGACCTACAATTATACAAAAGATGCAATTATTAAATGTATAACTTCAACTTTGGTAAATTACACTTTAGATATATGTTTAAAGTGAGGTCTTGAGTTCAATTCCTGGTTTCAAAAAAAAGTCTCATTTATCAAAAAAATGATAAATATTTTTCAGCAGCCAAATATAATTCTGCTACACCTCAAAAAGTGTATGATATTTCATATCATTTAAATGATTAGTTTCACTTTGGACATTTTATAAAACTGAGATATTCCTACAACTGGGTTGAAAATATGTACATAATTGGGAGACAAAAGAAGGTTTTATCTGTTTTTATACACTATAAAAATCTAATCTATGCAAATCTTGAAAGAATTGACTGCATAGCATTGTGTTGTGTGAAATAATCTTGCCACTGCCTAAGATTTGCTGCATTAGAGTTTTAATCCATAATGAAGTACATGTATGATATCCCATAGAAACATTTCATATACTCCATAACTCTGAATATTTATGAATAAATGAAAAGAAAATATAAGGTGAAGACATCTTTTGAAAGTATATTTTTGACAATCTATAATACTGAGTACATATGTTCCTGGTTCTTGCACTGAAAATGAAATTTTCCCTTGACAACTCTTCAAATAAAAGGATTGACTAACCAAATTCACAATATTAAAAAGGAAGCCATTTTAATTATTTGAGATGAACATACTTAGAGTATATTTAAATAACCTATTCACAGATAAAGAAAATTTTAATGAAACAAGGACTTCAAAATTTTGTAAATGGACTCTACATATATATTCAGCACCTCAGCACTTGGTCCTACTCCATCTAACCTTTTTCAAACCAATTCAACTGATATTCTCCTTTTTCAACAGCACTGATAATTCAGTCACTGCTTCTCAGGGAAGATCCAGGTTTTGAGTGGCTTATGCAATTTAGACAATTCTCTCTAAGGATGGGAATAAAGAGGCAAATATCTACAAAATGCATCCCTAGTGTCCTCTCAAGAATCTTATGGTAAATCTGTCTCTCTCTGTATTTTCCCTTTTGGTGGAGTTCTGTCATCTCCCCCCATCTTGAAGACAAAAGAAGAAAGCATTTCTTTTCCAACAGGTCCTAAATTTACCTTCCAGACCCTTGTTTTTCCAGACTTCCTTTCATCAGGGGAATACTGAGCCCCCTTCTTTCTGCTTTATGCTGTTAGGAACAAAAATAACAATTCACTGTTCCTCATAGTGATGTTCTTATGACTGTAGAGGTTCCCTTTTTATTATATCATCCTTTTTTCTTAATTTTATAAATCATAAATCACAAGGAAACAGTGAAACAAAGGTTTCTATTAGTTCCCTCACCTAGGAGAAAATTCAAATGTTTCTGAGATGATTACAAGGTAAACAAAATGGCCCTGCTCTGTTTTAACATGCCAGAGTTGAGAACTTTACTACCTTGTTAAAACACAGTGGAGTAATCAAGATGAAGAAACAGAGCAAATTTACATTTCTTCTTGGACAGCTGTAAGTGGTAGTAGTGTGCATAGCAATTACTCAAAGAATCTGAAACAAAAGAGAATGTAATATCAAGAGAATGTAAAGTGCAACCAGATTGTTAGTTGCAACTAGCCTTTAGACTTGTTGCAATATCTTTTAGTAAGAGACAAAAAAGAGAATAGGAAGAAAGACAGAAAAAACAGAGAACAGAAAGAAGTGAAAAGTGATCAAAATAATTAATATTGGCAAATATTACTGATGCTTTTTATTTAAATACAAATGGCAATTATATTTGAAAAAGAACCATATATAATAAATGTTAAATGTTCAGATCCACTTAAAATGAACTTAAACATTTATTTTCTTCGTGCAGCATTTTCTCACTGAAAAGCTTTCCTGGGCAGTGTAACTACACATTTCCAATTATTTAGTATGTCACCCAGTGATAAGGAGTATATGCACATTAATTTTAAGCCATTTATTTCAAAATAAAAATGAACTAACATTATACATGCTGGAAAGGTCGACATGGAAAGAACTTCACTCAATATTTGTTTTTATTATTATCTTCATACTCTCTTACTAAATAGATTACTTATGAATATGGTAATGAATAATTTGGACTCGTTTGCTTTGTTAAACAAAGCATCAGACTCCATCTCTGGGGAATCTCCAATTTGAATCTCAGTTTCGAGCATCTTTGCCAATGAGTGTTGAACTTCAAGCCTCCTGTAAGCCACCTCACAGAAATCTCATCAACAATTTTTATTGTTTCCTTGAGAGGCAAAGAGGCTACCTTCTGAGAAAACAATTGTAAACAGTTGAACAAATAATTGCTGCATTGTGTTTCATTATCTCAAGGCTTATGTTTTAGAAATAACTTCTGAAGTGTTGTGAGTGAATCCAAATTTATGAATTCTAGAATGAAACATAATGTGTACCATCTTCTTCATAAGGGAAAAAAATAAAAATAGAAATAAATACAGCCTCTGTCATTCTAAGAATGCACCTGAAAGCCCAGATGCAGCTCCCTAAATCATGCAAGGAAAGAGAGTTGGGATGATCTGCTATGAAGAGGCAGAACCACCTCTCCCTGAGGTAAATCTATGCAAAGCATATGTTAGTTACCTTTTAATCTGGAAACCACTATGTCCCTTCCTACTACTGTTCCCTTCTCTGCCTCTCTCAGACACAAATGTCTACATGTATGTTCATTGGTTTCTGAACCACATCATGGGTAATGCAAATTTAAACATGGTATCAGTACATATTTTAATTCTTCCTAATGAGGTTTTAGAAAACCAAGTTTGTTTAAGTTTACATTTGATTATGTTTGGGCTGCTATAATATAATACCATAAACTGGGTAGTTTAGAAACAATAAGAATTGATTTCTCACTCCTCTAGAGCCAGCAAAGTCTAAAACAATGCCCCAGCGTACTCAGAGTCTAGTGAGGGTTCATCTTCTCATTGATAACTTCTTATCACTGTGTCTTCACAAGGGGAAAAGAAAAAGCAGCTCTCTGGGTTGCCTTCAAGGTCATTAGTCCCATTCATGAGAGTTCTGCCCTCATGATCTAATTCACTATGAAATTCCCCATCTCATAGTACCATCACCTTGAGGGGCTGTATTTCAGTGTATGAATTTAGAGGAGACACAGATATTTAGACTATAGCACTCTGTTTATCACAAAACTTTTCCAAGGAAAAGGTTGAGAGAACTATCCCTTTGTATTCTTTCCTTTTTCTTTCTTTCCTTTCTTTCTTCTCTCTTTTTTTAGGACTGGTAGTTGAACACAAGTCCCTTACACTGAGTCATATCTCTGAAACTTTTTAAATTTTTTTTATTTTGATAAAGCTCTCACTAAGTCAATGACATACTCAGACTGAGTTCAAACAATTCAGTATACCTGCTTCAGCCTCCTAGAGTCCTGGGATTACAGGTACATGCCACTATGCCCAGTTCCTTGCTCTTACTCAAGTATTTATGATGGCTTTATGTTCTGTGATGATGATGTTACAACCTGTGCCCATCCTGGATCATAATGTGTTATATATGGAAGCAGCTCTGATGCATGCTATGAATATCTGACAAGCTGTGTAACTTCCCAGGCTTTAATCTTCTCATTGCAAAATGGAAATTATAAAAATAACACTAAAATTGATGTTGGAAGTGAAACAAGATAATTCAGGAAAAATATTTAGGAGAGTGACTTCCACAGAATAAATGTTAGCTGCTTTTATGAGAGAAAGATTTCCTTTACTTTCATATACAAATGTCATTATCCTGTTCTCTGTCCATTCTATTTTGTCATTTCTGTTATAGTTCTTGTCACTTTGGGAACCTGCAGTAATTTCTGATACATCCTTTAATTCATTTATGACCGCCATCATATCTCTCCCTGGCTTCTATCATGGGAGGTTCTCTCTGAGCCCCTTCACCTGCTTTTATGGCTTGTACCTAGATGTGCAGATAATGCCTCATACACTCACAGGGTGGACTCTTCAGAAACGGACATATTGAGGATGTGTGGATATGGACTGAGGGTGTGTGATATTTGGATTAATGCCCTCATAAGGACTGGCATGGTTCTGTGCATGACTGATAAATTTACTGAAGAGGAAAGCCTCACCTGGATGTGAATGGCACCAATCAATGGGCTTATAGCCTGGGTGAATATAAAGGGAAAGAGAAGCTCTCATGCTGCTGCCTGCCTACCTGCCATGGATTGTCTCTCCTCTGCCATGCCACCCTGCCTCGGACCCAGCCAACGATGGAATAAAACCACTACAAACTGTGAGCTAAATAACCCTTTCTTTCTTTAACATGTAAGTGTTAGGAATTTTGTTCCCACAATGAGAAAGTAATTAAAACAGTTGCCAACTCTAATTTGCTTCAACTCTAGGCATTGATAAAGCAAAACTGAAACATTTAAGAAGGCAGGGGCTAAGTCTGGGAATTTGTACATTTTTAAAACTCAGAGTCTATCGTAGTGGCTGGCATATAGAAGAAGTACTGTAAATACCTTATGAATGGAGAAGTGAATATATGAAAAATATATGAATTAATATATTATATAATGAATAAAATTTTCTTGTCCTCTTTTTTCCCCCAACTGATGGACTCTTATTCAATGGATGGCTAATAAAAATGTATTTTTATATCAGTTGATGTACTAATTTCTGAGATGGTACCTTCAACTCATAAGAAAGAAAATCTCATTTTACATTTTTTTACATTAGTTTAGCATCCAGTATCTTAGTTTTCTCATATCTGTATAATTCAAAAGGCTCTGAAAAATGGTGTAAAAATACATTTTTCTCCTTCTATTAAAGGACAGATTTCTGCTTCTCTTTTCTTTGTATTCCAACTATAGAAACAATCGAAGTTTTCAGAAAGGCTCATAATGATCTGTATTATAGGATAGTGGTGGGGGGGATAATGTTAATGAGTTTTAATTCTGTGTTTTAATGAGTTTTAGTTCTGTGTTTTAAATATAATACTTCAACAAGGTGGACATGCTGTAGGAGTTGTAACCCCTATTTTCAGACAGAAAACTGAGGCTTACAGAGGATGGGAATTAGAGTGAATAAATGAGTAAGTAAGTGAGGAACTGAGTAGCTGTGACTTGATTCCAAGTGTGCTCATGGCTCATGATGAAGACTCACAATCCGGTAACTAAATGGTCCCTTGATGCCGATCAGAATCACGTGTTAGTGAGCTGATGTACCAGACTGTACCACTGTGCCTTGTTCAATATGCCCTTTCCTATTGCTGTGCCATGTGTACCTCCTAAGGATAGAATTATAGTCCCTGTAATTCCCCTCCCATTGACTTCAACCCAGTCATACAACTTGACTTGCTCAAAGGAATGCGAGCTGAAATAATGCTTGTCAAACCCAAGTAAAAAGTTTAACACTGAGACAATGGGGCCATAATTCATATGTCTAGCTGATGGGCACCTTGAATCATTGTCAGTACATGCATGACTATACCACTTCTCTGCCCATGGGACAGTCATGCATGTTCCACTGGTGGTTCAAGCTGATGGAAATGTGTATGGTTCATGTTAGCCTCTTACATGTCCTTCTGTCACAAGCCCTTCCCCACATAAGGGAGGATAGTCAAGACAGTTGTAAGCCACTGAGTTTTATAGTTGCCCATATAGAATAAAACTGACTGATTGTAAGTTTATAGTTGGTTGAAGAAATAGAAACAGAAGATTCAATAGCCCTACCAAAAATACTTCACTATGAAGGAAAGGAGAAAAAAAAAAAAACTAAGGCTCAAAGATAATAAGACACATGAAAGAAGGTTTCTGAAAGAGATTGACCTTGCATTATCTGAAATGATGTTTTGTCACTTGAAATAAGTCTCAAAATAAGAAAGAGCAAGGTAAAAGTATAGAATGTACTTGAGCCAATAGGGAAAAAAAAAGATTGACTGTATAGGAGAACATGATTAGAATGGCAGGGGCACATTTTCTGAAAATGTGAGATGGAATTCAGAACCCAAGTACTGTAAATAGATGTGGTGCACAATACCAATGTGCCAAGCATAATGCTAGGCGTGTGGCATTAAAGAAAAATATCTCATTAAATTTTCATAATAAGTCTACCTAACCAGGCTTTTTTTACAGAAGAGAGAGCTGAGATTTAGAGGACAACAATATATTTTATAATAGGTGACAAGCTTAGAACACAGGCTGCCTGGTTGCATAATTTGTACCTCTAAACAGTCACCTATGTTTTTTGAGTGATTCTCGTTGTGGTTGTTGTTGTTGTTAGTTGAATAAGACAAACTGTGTAAGTACGTGTTCAAATACAGGCCACTTTCCAAATAAAAAGAGATTGGAAACATTTTTCCTGATGTAAGGATTCAGACTGACATATTTGTAAATCTTAAGTCATCACTATTATGATTGACGTAGATTAACTCTAGTAACTTTATTTTACTAGCTTTCCAACATACTATACATAGACAAAATTTTTAGAGTAGTATATGGAGCTTCAAACCAGTCTCTTTGTACCAGATTGTTTGACATAATTTGAAAATAAGTCAGGTTCATTCATCTTGGATGAAGTCACTTTTGTCACAACCAACACATGTGCTTCTCTTTCTGACCTAAACTATGTAGATCCACTGGATCTTGCTGTTGCCTAGGACCACACTTCTGTCAGCAGGTTCCATAAACTACACTTTTTGCAATCCTAGTTTTTCTGGCTCTTTTCTTCAATCTCGCAGCACCTTGGGATGGTTCTCATATACTGGTTATTCCAAAATAGTTGCTTATTATCTGTTTTCTATGAGAGATGATATAATAGACCAAGTTGATGTGGGATTTTTGATCAGAGGAAAGGAAAGGGTTGGTTCTAACACAAAGTTGATGAATTTATGCCTGATTTCTATTGCTGTCTTTCCTCCAACAGCATCTAACCAGTCTACTGGTCTGTCTCATCCTCTAGTAATATCCAGTACCACAAACAGAAGAAGTAGACACCACTGAAGAGAGGGTCTGGTCCTGACTGAGTTGCCACAGGGTAGGTGCAATGGAAAAACAAGGCCATGGAAAACTCTGTGCCTCTGAGTACAAGAAAAACAAAGCAAAGCTAGGGGTAACCAATCCACCACTCTCAAGTAGCCACCAAAAGCTATTTGCTCTTCTTGTTCTCAGAAAAAAAAGTTCCATAACTTTACATTTCCACTCTCTTAAATGATGTGATACATTGCCTCTTACCCAGTTCTTTTACTGGAGAAAGAGGGAAAGAGAGAGAGAGAGACAGACAGACAGACAGACAGAGACAGCGAATATTTTTTACTTCTTAGTTTATTAATCTTGTAACTTTACAGAGTAAACTGCCAGTTAAGGTCTATGCAAAATTGCCCACTAGGTTTTTGGAGATAAAAAGTGTAACAGGTCAGCACTTACTAAAACAATAATAAAACTTGAGAATTGTTCAAATTATAAAGCAATCCACAGAAATATTACATGGAGCTGTCCTATGGTAAAATATAAAAGTGACACAATGCTTCAATCTGAATTCACATTCTTCATGATGATATTTTCACTTTCTCCCATCAGGAAGGGGAAAATATTGTCCTGTCCTTGTATTTATACCCACATACTAATCTGTTTGGCCAATGCAATGCAACAGAAGTAAAAGTATGTCAATTCCAACCTTAAGCTTGAGAAATCTTAAACTTTTACTCAATTCTTCCTGGAAACCCAGCCAGGCACCATAGACCAAGACCTACTTAGCTCACTGGAGGAAAACAGACCACGTGTTGAAACAAGCCATGTCAGCTGAGGTCATCCTAGATAAGGCAGCCCATGATAAGCCTTCAGCTGATGACACAACACATGAACAACTAGGCTAACATTAGAGGAAATTCCTGGCATAGCCAGCTAAGTTGCTGACTTGTAAAATAAAGAAATAAATAATTGTCATTTAAGACTCTAATTTCAGGATGTTTTATTGTGCAAAAACTAACAAATTCAAAGATTACCTGTGCTATTAATAGGAATGGATCTGAACCTTGTGAGCTTTGGCAAGGTATTCCTTCTCTAATGTGTGAATTGTCAGAAGGACAAATGCTACAAGGCAATGTTTGATAGACTTAGGTTGAGAGAATAAGTTATGTGGTTCTTCTTTTGCTGTGCTGAAGCCCCATAACCAATGAATACAACCACTGATGAGATATGCCTGTACCAGGAGACAGATCATCCTTTCATTTGTATTTTTATGGTCTAAAATTCAGTGTTTTTTTCCATCAGTCTGAATTTGTCATTGGCCCAAAAGCAGACTGGGCAAGGTGAAGATGAAGCTAAGAGAAAGGAAGAGCCTCTTTCCCAAGTGAAAGGACAAATCTGTTTTTGAGAAGGATGATGGGAAACATGGATCAAACTGTGGATTGTGTTCTCAGTGACAAATTGCATATCCTAGAAGAGGAAAAAGACACCTCCTCCCACTCTGAGGACAAACAATCAGCAAGTAAATTAGTGCCCTGGGAACACAGAGAGAACACATGATTGCTAGTGATTTGCACATGGGTGAAGTCTCTGGGTAAGGTGAGCACTCCAGTGCCCGGCTCTGGTGGAACATGTTAGTGAGCACAGATGAAGCACTTCCTGAGACCACAAGGGATAATAACCAAAAGCAACATTTACAAACTGCCAAAGATCTGAGTATGTAAACCCTGATAGAACAACTAAAGTAAAATTGCTGGGGGTCAGTGCTAAATAAATTTGTGTAACATTAAATATTATGAGATGTTTCATATGAATGGTATCTCTCAAAATAAAATAAAATATTAACTGAGTCTGGGAAAGGATTAGTGATAAGGTTTCTGATCATCAAGATCAACAACTTGGCAACAACAGTGAGAAACAGAGCGATTTCTGGTCTCGTGGGGAAACGCAGTCATCTCCTTTTTCTCTCAGTCATCACAACCTCTCCTGGCTGCCCCTATCAGCCTACAGAATTAACGCCACAGTCAGGAGAGTAAGCCAGTGTCTCCCACAGTAAAATGTTTTCTTCGGTTTCCAATTGGGCCACTTGCTCATCAGCACTGCTCTCACAGGAAGGTGATGGCTGAGCAGCCTGAGCTGCTGCCTCTTTTCACACTGTGTGACTTGACATCCTACAGCAAGAAAGCCATCCTCACAGATACTTAACAAATGCTCTCAACCTGAAAGAGACACGAGTGTTGTCATCGGCCCCTGCAATGGGCCTGTCAAGTTGGAGGAGAGGCAGTGGGGGAGAAAAAGAGCCTGCCAGAGCACAGTCCTCCTTACCTTCCTGTCAAAAGAATTGTAACTACTCTGCTTGTTTACTAACAAAGATGTCAAAGTCCTTTCATGCCTAGGGTTTTATTTACATAATGATAACATCAAAGAAAAAAGGGCTGGGAATGTTTTTCTTTTCTCTGCCTAATACAGTATTATCAGAGAACTCAGGACTCAGGAAGATGAAGGCATTACCACCATGGCCTAAAGAAATTTTACTCTTTGCAAATAATCATACCTAAGAGACGTTCTGGGAATGCCCAGGTGTGACAGGTACCAGCTTTCAAAATATTGATAACAAATGCTTTTTCCAACATAAAAATGTTGGCAGCTGGAAGAATTTTGCATTTCTCTGCTTTCCCAGTATGTACTAATACTGTTTCTTAACATTCTTCAGTGCTACACACCAAAGTCATTTAAAGCACCAAGTTCACAGATTTCTTCAGCCCGTGTTGCAGGCACAAACTAACATACATAGAAAACCATTACAGTTTTTAGCCAGGAAGCAAGATAGTTGAATTTAAATGTTAGTGCAGTCAGTCCTTCCATTGGACACCTCAAGACACAATGTATCTGCAGGTGCAGAGGGATGCTCTTGTGGTGGCCAAGGAATCAACGGACTTCCACATTCAAAATCCCTGGAGTGGAGGAGGGTGAGAGTAAAGTGCAGAATCCTGGGCCCAGGGAAAATCAGCAGCTCCACAAACAGGTTATGGTTCTCGGTACCACAATCAACACCCTCCCAAAGTCTCTCTGCCTTTAATAAACTATATGCAGGTTGTAGTGTCTGTAACTGGAACTAGTACCAAAGGATTTTTCAAATGCCAAGATGTTTTAATTGGTAGCCTCTCTCTGTTTTGCACTTCTAAGACTAAAATGTCTCTTTGTAAGATCCATATGAGCTAGAGAAGATGACATCCATGCTTTCTATAAGCTTTATACTAGTGTTATGGAAAGCTAAATTAGATAGAAATTAATATGCAGTCAGAGAGGGATTGGGCCCTTGAGGAAGTCAGCACAAAAAATGAATAAATAAAACAAGTAAAAACATCAGAATTTTGGCTGGAGGCAAACCTGTAGAAGGTGGAGGGTTATTTTGGAGATGCAATAATCAGGACTAAGATAAACAGCAAGTTTATTCTTATATAGAGATTGTACTATAATTAGCACCACCTAATCCAATGGGCCCAGATATGCCTCAGACACATAAGTGATGACCAGAGAATCTGGACTCACACTCCTTTCCCTTTCCAAAATGCCTTCATTCTTTCCACATACAAATGATTCATTTCCCTACTGGATCAGTATTAGCTAAGTGGCTATACTAGTGATCCATATGTTGATTGCAGTTTGATCCATTGTGTACCCACATTGTAATTTTACTGTATAAATTATCCCTGACAAAGGGTCTCAGTGGCCACCCATTATTCTTCTCTTTATTTCCAATAAAACCCTCCTAACTTCTAACTTTGGTTGGGGTCTTTGTTCCTTGATGCTGTGCAGCCATGAACTCAGCACATCTAATGTGTAACAGGTGGAAAGTTATTTTTCCCATTTCAGGAGAAAGCTCTAATGCAGATAGACATTAATAGAAATGTAAATTTTCCAACATGCAATAATGAAACTCTCAGAAACTTTTCCAACTGAAATGAATTGGCAGTTGGTAGCAGGGGAGAAAAAAACTAACCTGTGATTTCACTTTGCCTCATGAGGAATCAGGGCCTCTAGGAGCACTTCAGTGTCCTTTCCAAGGTGATGGGGAGGTACACTTGATGGGTTTAGCCAAAGAGGCCTGCAAGATGTGTGGCTAAAGGGACAGCAGTCTCCCAGAAGGAACCCTGACAGGTAGACAAAGAGAGATAATTTCCAAAGAAGACAGCAGATATTCAGAGTCAGGGCTTGGAGAGGATCAAGCAAACATACCACAGTAGAAATGAATCTTAGAAAGAAGCAGGAGACTGAGACTCAGGGTCAGAAGCCTCAACTTTCATGGCAAGGCCTGAGGAGTGTTTCCTCTCCTATCCCCAGTTGCTACCAAACCTCAAGGTAATCCAAGGTGTTTTTAATTAGAACAATATCCTTTTATGTAGACAATCAATTTTTCTCTATCTGTAAGACTGGAAGAGCTGATGTGGGGCACACCTGTGAGTCCAGCCCTCCAGAGGCTGAGGCAGGAGAATCACCACAAATTCAAGGTGAGCCTGGGCTATATAAGAATTCAAGGCCAGGCTGAACTACATATTGAGACCTTGTCCCCCTCCCCCCAAAAGAAGAAAAAGAGAAGATGAAGATGAAGATGAAAAAGAAGAAGAAAGCAGATCATTTTTAGAAAACTGTTAGGTTATTAGTCTGCAACATAAATCTAATTATGAAACATATTTCCTAAGGACAGATAGCCCCAAACCATACCCCTCTGCTTAGATTTTACTGAATGTCTTCTCTCATTAGAAATATTGGCATGACCATTGCTTTTGTTCCTGTCTTGTCTTGGGAAAATTACTACTTCTCTTTGGAATATTTTTTTAATTCCCTTTGTTTTTTTTTTAATTTTCCCTCCTCTTCAGAATTTGCCAGTGTGATTTCTATGTTCACAGAGATAAATGTAATATTCTATTATTCTCAAGCTACAAAATACTAGAACTCTTTCTTTCACCAAAGCAAAGCCTAAAATCATCTGCATTGCTCCTCAATTTGGCACGAGGCTCTCCTTGTTCTGATTTGATCTCCTGATAGTTGCTAATCTTCTGATGGAGAAGAAAAATTAATTGAGTAAATGGCCCTTAGTTGATGAGGAGCTTTTAGATGATACGCTTTATTTGTTAGCAACTCCAGCCTCAGCATGAGTCCATTTCTCCCTGTGCACACACCACAGATGCCATCTCTGTGTCTGCACCAGCTCCTGGCTCACACCCACACCACCCTCACTCACTCACTGTGATCAAGTTAAAAGTGTGTATAAAAATAAATCCTAAACACTGCAGAGCCTAATAGGAAATCTAATCCATCTCTATTTTTGTGAAATTTTCTAATGCTGTAAATTTTGTTTTTAACTGATGGATGCCATCCTGTGGGGATATTTGGTAATATCTTGCCATTGCTAACTCACTTCTGGACAGTGCTTTTGCAATGAACAGTAGGTAAATGTGTGTTTTTCAATGTGCTAGCCCTGGGATTGAGATAGAATAAACCCAGGATGGGTCTACCAAAAACATCAATTCCCATTAGTAGTGGTAGCCTAAATCTTTTAGTAAAAGGCTGCTAGCAAACTCATTAAGGGAACTGGTTTTGTCCCTTAAGTATGTATGTTCTGCTGCACATAAAAAACCTCATTGTGTCTTTATAATTTTCTCTAAAAAAGTCTGCATGACAACTTTCTTTCCTTCAAAAAACAGAAAGATAATAATGTGCAGCATTTATCCTAGGGAGGTGAGAACTCAATGGTTCTTTATGCCTTAGCTTGCTCGCCACCTCACTGAATGAATCAACCTGATTAGCTGTCGAGTACAAACCGTGAGATCCCTCTACGGAGCGGTCACCTTTACACTTAACAGCACAGGAAAATTACAATTTCAAAATTAAAAAAAAAGGTGCTTAGCCACTTACTTTAAAATAGAAAATCCAGTCATTGTCTTGAGTGTTGCTTAACACAATTTCATGCCCCTTCAGCCTCGCTGAGCTGCATTTCTCCTTGCTATCTTTGCACAGGGGAAGGTGAATGATTACAGCGGGCAGCCTCACCCCAGGCACCTGCCAATACACTCCTGAAACACTAGTGTCTGTTGTTCTAGAGATGCCACCCAAGGAAAGTGATAAGCAGGGTGTGGCCCTCTAGAGTAGCCATATTTACACAGCAGTGTTTACTGCAGGAGTAAATAAACTACAAATTATGCCTTTATCATGAGTTTATCTTCTCTCATGTGGATTTCTATAGCATTCAGGTGAGAGTTACTGAAAAGGATGAGTATTTCCTTGTGCTAAAGTAATTTGGGTAGCAGGGCATGAGGGTACTTCAGGAAACTGAAAAAGAAGAATCACTGTCAATCTGGTTACACAGTAGGTTCAAGGCCAGCCTGCAGTACAAAGAGAGAGCATGTCTCCCCCCCACAAAAAAAAGTAATCTGTATGCTTGCCCCATTTCTACTACCAGATCTTGATCTTACACATTGAATGTATTGAGAAAACAAAAAATAAGTAGAGCCTCATATACAATGGAGTATTTAGAAACTTACTTTGAAAATGGGAAGATAACAACATCATAGTCCTCACTACTGAGAGAATTTTCTGTTTAAATTATTCAAGTACACCATAGAAAAAATATTGTGCTAATTGTAAAAACAAGAAATACTTAGGGTATCAGCTATTATGGGTCACAGAAAAGAGAGGAAAAAAGACAGCTGAGCAGCAGTAAGAACGGGGAAGAGCTAGACCACCAGACCACCAGCTTTTTCATGACCTTCTATGGTAAGACAGGGTTTTCAAGTGCAGCTCTCTAAACAGTCCTGGGCTGTGTAGTTTTTGTTGGCAGGAGGATGAGGTTGTCCTATGTATTGCAGAGTATGTAGTGGTATCCCTGCCCTTGCTCAAAATTGTGACCACCAAAACAGATTTTCCAAACATCCCCAGGAAGGCAAAATTTACATTCGGTGAGAAGCACTGGTTTGTTTGCTTGCTTATTTGTTTTATCTTTAGCTCACTAAACTATTCCTGAGAACTGGGAACAACTGTAGTGTGCAGAAGGTGACTATTATCCACAGGAACAGGGGCATGTCATGGACAAGAGATGCCTTTTCCACTTTGAAACTTTGAAGATCTCCAAATACCACAAAGTTAAGACATTCCTTACTAGGATTAGAGAAAAACATTAATCCTAAGGGCTCAATTGCAGAGCACTTAATCCATATGTGCTTTGAAACGTGGAGAAAATAGCTGATCATAAATGTGGAAGCTCCTCAATATTCTGGGTCTCAGATTGAATAGATCTAGGAATGTATGGAGGGGCCTAGTGCATGGGGTTCCATTCTCTAAAGCTCTCTTGTGATTCACTGATCTCCTGGTGTAAGGTACCCATTTCCTTTTTTTGATCTATTTTAAATAGAAGGAGTCTAAGAGCTGTTCAATTAAAAAGTCCTTGAACTCCATTAAGTTAGACTGCAAGATTCATGTTGCATGCATGAACTAGTGATTGTGGCCAAAAAATGAAATATGCTGAGCGGTTCAAAACAACTGGACCATTCCTTGATAGAAGGCAGAGTGAGCAGGTGAGAGATGAACAGAGTCAAAAGAAAATCTTGGTAATATTTGGAAGGAAGAGAGGAGCAAAAATAAGTTTTGGAAATGTAATATTATAATCCATTATTGTGATTAGATTTTTAATGTTTAAAACTACCATATAAAGCAAAAATGAAAATGCAACATATTTTAATATATTAAGATAATTACAGGATTGGTATTTTAAAACAAATATCAATTAATTTACTAACAAAAATAATATATTTATTTAAAAATACGTATCATTCACTGCATGCTACATTGTTATGGTTTGTTAAAAGCTAGAAATATAAGATGATCATCTTTCAATTGTTTATTTTATTCTCTATTCTTTTCTCATTTTGAGATCACTGCAAGTCAAATTCAAGATCTTGTATGTATTATGCCTTAGCCCTAGGAACTACCTAGACAGCCTTTACCACCACCATTGCCCCTGCCAGCACCATGACTGTAAACTGGATTTTCACTCCATTTGGTCCTTGAGTTTTATTAAGAAGCTTTCAAAGACAGTCACAACATGAGAAGTGATCAAATGAAATCTAAACATCCTGGCTAGAGTGTATTCAGAAAAGAAAACTCTATGTTAGGGAAAATTACTTAACAGACAATTTTCATGAAGGTGAATATACACACCCAAGTAAAGAGCTTTAGAGATTGGGAAAAGGCAAAACTTAAGCTGAGCTCCCTGGAGGATTGTTGAAGCAGTTTATTTTAAATATGCTAAAACGTTAGGGTATTATCTTTCTAATAAGCTGAGATCAAAGAGGAGTCAAGAAACAGAAGTAAGAAAATAGATGCTGCTTCTTAGTTCAAAAGCTCAACAGCTGCTGCCTTCCAGCTTCCTGCTGACTTCTGCCAGGGTAGTCAGAATGCTCAAGATTTTCAGGAGAGCTTGTAGATGAGCCAATAAGAATTTCTTTGATACTTTTAAATACAAAAGCACCCTCTAGCTTCCACATGGACCATGTTCCAAAGTCGGGATTTATTATTTAGGACTCAGTTTGCACTTTCCCTAGAGAAGACAAGACTGCTGAAGTGACTGAAGAGAAATTCTGGCCTGAGAATCTTTTGAAACATAAATGCCATGCTGTAATGCTCCTGTGAGAAAATCCATTCTGAATCACTATTTGGGATAGCAGAAACATATTTCCCATTACAGTACGAGTACTCTAATTTCAAGACTATGGACCAGAGGTCTGACCTCCAAAGGAATGAAGGGATAAAATAAGGAAATAAAAGTCTTACTAATCTTGCAGATATAAGGTGGTTAATGAGTTCGAAAATTTCCAGGCCTATAAGAAGTAGTTAAGGCACAAGAGACTATAAATTAAGAACATTTTACCAATTCCTTTTGCTGGGTTTTCAGTGGTTAGCACTCATTTGCTATTACCTGGTTCAGAACTAAAATGAAAGTTTTAACTTGAATATTAGATACAAGTACAAATAGTTATAATTAAGTAAGTCCAGAACTAGTTATACTTATCCTGAGAGAATGTATAAAAGGATCAGAAAAAAATAACCAAATGAGACAAGAACCCACTTCCAAAGGCAAGGATATTCACATTTGATGGGGGGGGGCAACTAGCAAGAACAATTGTTTTACAAAACAAAGCAGAGATGACTAAAGAAAAGGTCATGATTTCTTTCTTTTTCTAAAATCAGAAGGGTATTTGGCAAGCAATGTATGGCTTTCAGAATTTTCAGGAAAATGAGACATAGTAGGTTCTCTAACTTGGCTTCCATCCTTAAGACTAGAAACAAGTATGCCTGAAGTTACAGGAATACTAAGAATGTTGTCCCATAATGGCCAGTATTTGGACCTGGGAAGTGTCTGGACCACTCTCAAAGCCATGATTTTAATGTCTTAGAGGACACAATAGTACGTATACCACTGAATTCTCCATATTGGTTACTTCACATAATAAGCATTAATGCTGTTTTCTCAGAGAAACATTACTACAATAGCATTGTATTAGAGAAATCATCAGAAATACAAGAGAAACACACATACCAGGATTGAGAGTCCCTAAAATTAATCTCCTGGGAAATTTCTGTAAGTGATGGCACAGAGCATACATCACTCATCCGGTGAAGTCTTCCCTGCTCTAAAAGTGCCCCACAAGATGAAATGAGCATGATTATTTCAGGTTTGAAAAATCTTGGGGAATTTCTTCATTATGAAACAATCAACCACAGTTTGAACTTTTCTGTAATACACAGAACATTTATCAAGAACAACTTGACTTTCCACAGTCAGCAAGAAGAGTTAGGTTAGAGCACTGGGGTGAACCTATAGCACGCCTGCTGCCTTGGGATGTTTGTATCACTGGAAGCTCTGAAAAGTTCCCATCAGGGGGTTAGAGAGTGATGGGAAAGGGCTTACATACCTATTTTAGTATTATTTGGAGACCACCAGATGGCACTGTGTTAGGCTTTATCCTGATAAACTGTAGTAATGTGCTTGTGACTGAACCTTGGAGGAAAGCAAGACAGCACATTGGTGTAGTATCTTCTAGGAAGTAACTGAACATAGCAGTAAAGCCTGTTCTGTTGCTGAAACTTTTATTATGATAATTTATGTAGCTTTTGTGCTATCACAGTTTAGAATCCAACAGTTGGTGCTACTAACTAGCCAGAGAAGGGATGAATCACTTTGGGTAGGTGGGAGGGCCTGTCTTGTGGTTGTGGGACTTCTGCACTGTGGGTGGCTGAGACCAAATGCAGATTCAGTCACAAATCCAACAGTGATATGGGTGGTTGTAATTTAAATAAACCTCAGAACTTCATATGTAACTAATATCTACTAGTTCATTGATCTTGAAAAATAAACTACTTGAAATGAGCAAGTATATTTGTTGTAATTATCTGTTACAATTTCTTACAAGCAATGATTTTATAAGAATTGAAGTACTAACAAGCATAAACTCACAAATGCATTTCTAATATTAATTATATAGATTATGATTTGTTAATTATTTGGGACTTTGGGTCTCAGTGTGGAATTGAAAGTCTATGCAGTGCTAGAAGTATTTTTAAAAATATGATATTTCAAAAAGTACCTAAAGGTCTAAGTAACTGATAGCTTTGTTACCTTGGGAAGGTCACATAGCCTAAACTACTTACTCATAAATTTATTGCACTTGAGCTTGATATCTGTCACATCTGTTGCATGGCACAGTGTTCCCAAGTCTAGAGTTTGTGACCAGAAAAGTCCTAGTTTGAAATTGCTCCGTCACTTAGCTTGGTAAATATGAATACACTGTTTAACTTTTTGAGCCTTAGTTTCTATATGTTTAAATAATACCTATTTAAATCAATTGTTTGAAAAAAATCACATGCATTA
Organism: Hydrochoerus hydrochaeris; assembly: GCA_004027455.1. Lineage (NCBI taxonomy): Eukaryota > Metazoa > Chordata > Mammalia > Rodentia > Hydrochaeridae > Hydrochoerus > Hydrochoerus hydrochaeris. The sequence goes on along the minus strand of PVLA01006882.1, from coordinate 37,981 downwards.
ATTAACATTAGATGTTTAGCATAGTGCCCAGTCCATACTAAACATTCAATAAATTTTAATGATTAATACAAGCAAATTCAGTGTTAAACTTGTGCTTCTTTATTGGACTTTCCTCACAGTGTTAAAGATGCTCAAGGGCCTATTAGTGATTGATGTCATTTAGATGTTTATAAATTTAGTAAGCAATATTTTGCTTCTTTCAGTCACCCTTAACGTTCCTTTTTTCTCAAGGGGGTAAATCAGTCTGGAATGTAAGTTAAAGCAGATATGCAAAATTGCAGGAAGAGTGACTTCAAGCTATGATGAAATTCACAGCTGGAGTGAATCTCAAAATTTTATCTATTATTCCAAATGTTTGGCTTTTAGTAATGCCCTTGGTCCAGTATGCATATTGCCAATTCTGCTAATATTTTAAAGGTTCATCTAGGAGAAGTCAAGAAGGCCAAGCAGTGAGCAACAAAATACAAAGCCTCCCAGGAGAAACAATTCATATGCCAGAATAAAACATCCTCGAGAGATCCAGACAGAGGGAGATGGATCCTTTTGACACAGGAAGAAATTTAAATGTAAAAAAGCTCATCAAACATGTGGGAACTACAACTGGAACAGCTAAAAATTACGGGACACAGCATTTTTGCTGTGACCTGCTAAGTTTGCACCAGCCTGAATTTGCACCAGCTTGAATCCACACTGGCTGGTAGAGCCACCCAAACTTGTTGCTGCCACCACTCACAAGAACCACAGCAGCAGTGAAGTCAGGGGTTGGTGAGCCCAATGGAGAGTGGAGCTGGTGACGGGACGTTCATTAATCCATGGTCAGTGCTGTGAATGAGACCCCCACACACAGGAAGGCTGCGACCAAATGGGCGACATGTTGGAATCTGGCAGGAGGAGCCTGAACTGGGAGGGACAGTGACTTCAGTTGGTTGCTCCCTCCCCAGAGCAGATTCATGGGATTTGCTTGGACTGGGCCATGCCAATGGCTGGGACCCTATGAGCTGTCCCAAATCAATTCCCTGCACCTAGCACTCACTAACTAGAAGGCCCCTGAAGTTTAGCTGGCCTGGTGGGGAGGGTCAGGAAGGAGAGGGTGGTGGTCCCTTGCTAGCATGCTTTGGAAAACCATGGTCAACAGGGAAGAGGGCTGGGACCTGAACTGTACACCTGTGTGGAGGAAGCCAGGACCATGACAGGAGAGAGAGGCAAGAGGAGGCCCCCAGCCCAGAACCCTGAGAGCACTGATCTAGGAGAAGGAAAAACAAGGGAGACTGAGGGTGGCAAACACGCAACATCAGACGTGGCTTCAATGGACAGTAAGAGATATCTTCGGGACCTTGTAGACAAGCTCAAAATTGAAACATTAAATCAGGTAAAGCAAGATATGAGTAGAGTAATAAAAGAAATGCTCTCAGGAAGCATCTCTCAGGAAGATACAGATAGAAGGAGGGAGGAACATACAAAAAAGGAGAGAAACATTTGACAAAGAATATGAAGAAAATATAGAATACATGAAGCAGATTCAAAGAGACTACCAGGAAATCAAAAACTCCATTGAAAGCTAGAAAAACTCCTTAAAAGAAACTAAGGATACATTGTCAAAACTTGAAGAAAAGTTTGCAATGTGTGATCATGAAAGGAAAGATCTCTTAAAAATAACAAGGACATAGGCAGTAACAATACAAAGGCTAGATGACAAGAGAATCTATAATTTAGGAATAAGAAATGTGAACAAAGAAGCAGGAATACAAACAGGCAAATTACAAAGGCTATTCACAGAAATAATTAAGGAAAACTACCCAAACATGGGAAAAGAAAATGACATTCAGTTATGTGAGGCATACCGAACTCCAGCCACCTACAACCAAAACAGATCTACACCCAGACATATAATAATCAAGATACCAGAAATTCAATATGAAAACAGAATATTAAGAGCCATCAAAGAAAATAAATAGATTACTTATAAAAGTAAACCCATCAGGATTATAGCTGACTTCTTGACACAGACCATCAGATAAAGAAGAGCTTGGAGCAAAGCCTTCCAAGCCCTGAAAGAAAATAACTTCCAGCCCAGATTAAAGTTCCCTGCAAAACTGTCACTAGAAATTAATGGAGAAACAACATGCTTCCACAACAAAGAGGAACTGGGGAAGTTTGTGACCACCAATCCAACCCTACAGAGAATACTGAAGGACATTCTAGAGAGAGAGAAAAAATACCAGGATTTTAGGAACAGTGGCAGAAAGGCCTCAATGAGTGGGGCAGGCAGTAGAATGAAGGAGAAAACTAGACAAACAAAGGCAAAAAAATAGCATAGCAGAAATGAGGCAGAGAAGGATGGCTAGAATCTCTAACATAGATGGTTTTGATACAATATATTGTTAATAGTGCACCAGGATTTAAAACCCACATTACTCACACTACTCTGCTTAGATGTATTATATTCTGTTCCAGTCATTCTACCTGTTATAGATTTGAGGGCACAGACAGTAATCCCAAAAATGACAGGATATAGTATGGTAATCATCCTATTTCCTATTAACTTAATCTAAAGCTCTGTAAAACCTACACTGTTTTACCATGACTGAGTGTAATTGAATCTGGTTTGTTAGATCACCCTTTGTATTGATAGATTTTTTTCAAAGCTGTTATGATTCATAGTATCAAGTCTGAGAGTACAGGCAACTACTCTGAAGATGAAAAGATTAACTAGAATAACCACTCTAATTTGATTATTACCTGCCTTTGAAGTTTTATACTGTCTACAATGTTTTATTTTTACTAATATTGTTATGTACTGCTATATTCAATTATACTACTATATTCAATTATGCCTGATGATATAGACAATTCTATTGAAGATAATAAGAAACAACACAGTAATCATTGTAGATCACCTTGTACTGTGGTTTTATATGACTTTTGGCTTCATTTTTTATAGGAATTTGTTTTGTTTTTTCTTGATATGTTTTGTTTTTGCCTGTAATACAGAAAGGATAGAAATACAAATAGAGACTCATGCATGTGTAGCTGTTTACACTCTCACTGTTTGAATATTTACTTTGTATGCTTTAATTTTGTAACTTGAACAACTATTTCTAAGAGGACAGTATGTAATTTATCAACTAGTGATTTCTTATTGTTTAAGTTTATTTTTGAAATTCTGTATTATCTCTACCCTTCATATGCTTTTGTTTCTCTTTAAATAAAAGAAGTTAAAGATTGATTTAGAGTTGGCCTCTCCAAACACAGATCGCTATTCTAATCTTAACTACTTTCCCAACATGAGGCCACCATAATACCATCTTTAAAAGTTAGAGCCACAAAGAAATGATGATACATCACAAAATTAAAATGGGGAAGAAATTATTCACAAGAAAGTGTATTTAAAATATTTCACTCCATAATAAGGTAGAGGACAGAAATAAAAATCAGATTCAGCAAAAAAGTAACCCAAGTATGACAGATATAGTTTCCAAAGATGTTCACTGCAATACATCCTATGCTACCAAGGTGAATTTAACAATGATTCATTACCACTCCTTCATTAAAGAATGAAGCCTTTCCCCCTCCTTTTGAATATGAATCTCCTTAACTATGTCCTTTCAATGAATAAGCTACAGAGAAAAGCCAATGTGTGACTTCTATGACTAAGTTAGAAAAGTTAATACCTTTTCCATTAGGTTGTTTGTCTCTCAACTTTAACCTTGGAACTTAGCCACCATGCTGTGAGGACACCCAAGCAACATAGAGAGGACACCAGTATGTGTTCTGGCCAACAGTCTCAGTTAGGTTTAAACCAATAGCTAGCATCAGCAACTAAACATAAAAATGAGCCAGATTGTTAGTAATTTCACATCTCACACTTTGAGAAGTCCTGCTCAAGTCCAGTGGGGCACAGATGAGTTTCCCTGACTATCCATATCACAGATTTGCACACAAAACAGATTTTGTTTTAAGGCACTAAATTTTAAGGTGGTTATTACACACCAATAGATATTTAGAGGAACCTAATAGACATTTGGTCACATAAATGAGTGACACTATTGTTCTTAAATTAGAATCAAGGTATTGTATCCTCGCTGTTGTTCCTATTGTTCAGAAAATAAAAATCAACTGCAAAATTACACTGTATCCCTCTACAGGCAGAGTTACAATTTTGAAAGTTTAGCATAACATTACAACAAAACCAATTTAATAGCATTCATTAATATTTACTAAGTTATTACCATCTAGCAAGGCATTGTTTTGCCTGCAATTTCTCATTTAATACCACTAGAAACCCTATAGGGTATATAAAAGAAGTTCAGAAAAGTTAAGAAATGAATCCACAAATGCTCGACTATAAGTAAGAAGACACTGTCTCAGTTACTTTTTGCTCATTGTTGAGACAAAACACCTGACACACAAAACGAAGGAATAAAAGGGTTATTTCTTACAATTTTGGAGGTTTCAGCACATACTCAGCTGGCTGCAAGGCACGGTGGCATGGCAGCTGCAAACAGCAAGCTCCAACCTACAAGAGAGAGAGACAGGCCTTCTTCGGGCTGGTACACCATATCCTGGCTCCACCCCTGGGCAGATGTAACACTCACACCACCAATCCAAGCGCTAGACAATGAACCAGTCACAAAAGCTAGATTTGGATGCATCCATTACTACATGAGACTTGGGTGGGGGGATGAGCAAATAAACCATAACAGACACTATTTAAAACCAGTGTGCATAACCACATAAAAATGTGAAGCCATTTCCTACAAACTATTGTATCAAAGAGGAAGTAATGGCTACACTAGGAGGCCTTTAGAAAATGATGACAAAGAAAACATGACAAGATAAAATAATACTTCAAAATTTATGGAATGTGGCCACAACTATATTCAGAGAACCAAAGTAAAAATGTACTTAAAGTTAATAAATTTAAATGCTTTCACTGTAAACAAACTACCAAAGAATAACAATAAATAAACAAGTATTTAACTCAGTAATTTATGAAATCAATATTAGGAAACCAGAATGGATTGTCACACTGATTAAACATAAATCAAACACATGAGGAAGGTAAAAGGATTTTAAAAACATGAGATAAGTCCAAGAGAACTGTCTCTATGAAAAAATAAAAGTTGCAAACACAGGATGTACTAGTCAAAGTAAGATGACTTCCAAGTGGAAAAACAACTTAAATTTTCAGTCTCAGCTCAGTAAAAGATATTGGTCATTTATGTTATTCTCTGATAAAACTGTGTTGGGATTGGGAGGCTTTGCTTCACAAATGTGACTCATTCCTTTTTTTATGACACCACCAACTTAAACTCATAAGTTCCCAGAAGTATCTGAAATAGATAAAGAGCAAATGATCATTCATGGGTGACTTTTATGGACTAGACCTAGAAGCTACACGAGTGTGTAACACTTCTGCCTACATTATATTCATTAGAATCCACACAGTCTTCTCTGATTAGAGTTGGATAGGAAATTCAGACCATCATTATGCCCCAGAGGAAAAAGAAATGGTTTTGGTGAATGCACCACTATCTCCACTATACTTCTCCTTGGTGGAAGAATTCCATTTACTGTCATCTCCTATATAGAACACAAACATCCACTCAAAATAATGGCTCTATCCAAAAGGAAAACTTGCTACTTCAGTTGAAAACTTAGCAGCTCTCAATGGTGCAAAATAATTTTCAAGTTGTCTCATATTAGTTCTCATGGTCTGGTGACTAATGAGCTAAATGGGGAAACTTTCTCTCTCTAACAAGGACCACACAATGGTGGGGCCTGGATAGTATAACTGCAACAAACATTCCTGCTTCAAAAGCAGAAGAATGGAAAACATGATGCTGTGTATAGTCCTCAGCAATTCTGAAATCCCATGAGGTAAAGCTTGTAAACCTGATTTTGTTCTTTGAAAAAAACATCATCTATTCACTATTCCTTCAGTCCCTGATTTTTTTTAGGCTGGACAATGTAGTTCTTCCCTGCCCAAATCTTTCATAACAATTTAAAATTAATTTTGGAAATTATGAACTTTCCACAGGAGAAAAAGCTTTGAGAACCCACTTTCTGCTCATTAAAGACCAAAGTTCTAATAGTTGCTTAGGTATTACTCAAACAGTTTTATGCCTGGTTTATAATTTTTCTCAAGTTTCTAAGTTTTTGTTTCCAATTTATATTATATGTAGCAAATATAACTAAAGTCTTTTCACAAATGTGTTTCTCAAATCTAATATCTTTATCTGTCTTTCTGACAACAGACCACTCCAGATTTAATGGTAGGTGTGCTGAGGGATCAAGCTCAGCTAAGAAAATTGCTTTTTAAAATACAAAAACTATTATTGAATTTAATCTATATTTAGTGATATTAAAATATTATTCTAAAATAGACTAATTTTGTTTAAATCTTTTCTCCTTACATTTGGAATCAAATTGTATTTCATATTATATCAGAGAGTTAGAAATAGTCAATTTTCCAACTACTCAGGGGACCATTCGGCTGGGTGTGGTGGTGCATGCCTATAATCCCAGCACTTGGAAGGCTCAGGCAGGAGGATTGCTGCAAGTTTGAGGCCAGCCTGGGCTACAAAGTGAGTTAAAGGCCAGCCTGAACTGCATAGTGCACCCCAGTCTCAAAGAGAGGGAGAGAGAGAGAGAGAGAAACAGAGAGAGAGACAGAGACCATTCTTCTGGGTTCTATTTCATCCATATCTTCCCAGGGCTTACCTTTATCTATGACAATCCCAAATTGCCAACATTCACTAATAGCTTTGTTCCTTGAATTTATCTCCTCTAGATTGGTCACCTGAGAAGTCATGTGCTCTTCCACCCAGTGTGGCAGGTTACAGTTTTATCATATGTGTTGTCATTATATCATACAAATTGCATCTTTCCAACATCCAATATCATTGTTCTTCAACTTTTCACCAAAATGCTGAGCCACTGTCCTACATTTTATAGTTTTATTATAGGCAGAACCCAATTCTGAAACAAAGAAGTTAAAGTGAATTAACTACCTTAAAAAAAGGAGACTCAAAATTCCAGAGATTTAACATATGATGCATCAGTGAAATAGGGTTACAACTTCAGCTTTCTTCACCATGTGTTTCTATCATAAGTATGGAATCATTCAGCAAGGGGAGACAGAGAACAAGAGAGAAACAAGAACACAGGGAAGCAGAGGCTTAGGTGGGGGCATTATGAGCTCCTAAAAGTTAAAAATCTGTTGTTAATTGCCTCAAGCTGAGGATGGCATGTTATTTTTGTTTAAATTCCATCGACTGAAACTAATTTCACTGTCTCACCTAAATGAGAAGACCTGGAAAATAATACTCATTTGTGGACTTAGGTAGAGGAATGTACAGTGCTTGGTAATGTCTGGCTAGTATTTCCCCCTTGGGTAGAAAACAAACATCTGTAGTTGCAAATTCTTAAGAGTTTATAACCTAGACAGGAAGGGCAGAGAAGGCCTTCCCTTGTAGCTGTAGTCCCAAAAAGAATGGAAATTGATAAGAAGATTTCAAATTCCAGAAAATTAGGTCACCATAATTGGATCAGATCCACAATAATATTTTAACTTGAAGCATGTAAGTCTTTAAGTACAATACCTTATTAATACCTTTCTATTCATTATGACATTACTCCCTAAATCAAGACTGGTACTAAAATATCAAGAATATCTATACATGGGGGTTAATCCACCAAGTTCAGATGGATGTAGAGGTAGAATCCAAGCACCACCCTACAGACCATGAAAAAAGAAAAATTAGGTACAATTATGAAAAAGAGAAGGTCCATGGAGTATGGAGTGGGCAAAAAAATTTCTCCACTCTTTCTTTTTGATCATTTACTGAAGCTCATGACCTCAAGGTAACTAAGGAATTAGATGTGACTCTCAGAATACAGCTTACACTTCATATATAAGGCAAATATTAAGAAGAACTTTTTAAACTGAGGGAAGTCAGCCCACATCATCATTTCCCAATTGAATGTTCTCCTATAAATATTTCATTCAAAGTCTCTGAAGTTTTGACAATAATAGTCAAAAAGCATTAGAGAGTGCTGCATTTTAAAGGGTACTAACTTCTGGGGGGCATGTACTAATTACTAAATAATTTTTAATGATTAAAATCTCTCCACTTCTCTGAAAAGTGGATATTTTTCTCTTGCCTGAGCAATCAGGGTTTTTGCTATCAACATTTTTTCTACTAGTTACAAAAAGAATACATATCAAAAATAATAATTTGCAGTAAAAGGGTGTATTTCATTCAGTATTTAAAGAATGATATTGCATTTTCATATGCCGTGGCTTGCCATAATCATGTAATACATTCTATATCAGAAAATGGTGATTTATTCCTCTGAAGTTTTAATGCGATTCATTTTGCCAGTAGTTTAAGTACCCATTAGTTAATCTTTGCTGCTGCTGACTTCAGTAGGTTTTTGGTAAAGCTCCATATAGCATTTATAGGTCACAAAAATGCCAACAATGTTCAGCATGGTCATTTTCCAAACTATTCGGCAGCAGAATGTTTTCTTTTAACTCATTTGTATGTATGTCCCTTGATTAATACTTTACCTAATGCCAAAATATACTGAAATTCTTGTCACTTTACATACAGCACGACATTTACACAAATATTTACTGAGTTTATCATGAGCAATGCACACAGAATTTGTATCCTGGGGCTTGAAGGTAAATAAACCATGAATCTGGATTTAAATACCTGTAGAATGGAAAGCATTAGGAAAATTACAAAAGTGAGAATCTTTCCAAAAACTGAAACTATGCATTCTTTACCATATTCAAAGGCTTCACAACCACTAATTACTATTAACAAATGGATCTTCTAAAACTAATATAAAAACCTTTAGAGTTACTTTTAGATTTTAAGCAGAAAAGATTTATGTATATGAAAGATAAGTGGATTTTTTTGTAAGTCAGAAAAACCGTTTGAAATACTGTAGCAGACTCAAAAGACTGGGTGCTTCAATCTATTGCAAAAAAAGATGCTTTCCAGAGATGAAGGGAACTGAAAAAGTACCATTTAATTGCTCAGAATATAAATATGTCACTGGAAATATAAAAGAGTTCAGTGAACAAAGTTCAAAATGTTTACATCCAAAACTGGTTTTTGGTTTGAGAGCTGTAAAATATTTTTTGTTACAGGGTTAATATTCATGGGATGCACCTAACAGAAAAATGTTCAAGTAGTCCCATTTTATTCAACATCTTATTCTCAGTGATTGTGTAGGGTACACTGTCTCAGAGCACAGGATCTGGAGTTAGGCCTTCTGAGTACATTGAAGCTTTCCCCTGACTCACAGCATTACTATGGGCAAATACTCCAACTCCTATATTACTGAAATTTCCTCATTAGGAAGGAGCAGGGAGAGTTTAGCACAATAATGACCTCATGGGGATTAAATCAGTAAATATGTGTGACATAGTTTATAACAATGCCTTACTCATGATAGCCATTCATTAAAATTTAGCTACTACTATTATCCTAAACTTACAAATATGATAATTTCAGAAATGTGAAGTGACTCCAAAAGTGGTACAAATTCTTAGTGGCCACTACTGTCCCTTAATTTTGAGACCCCCATCTCCTTAATAGTGGCCCTGAATTTTTCCACACAAATTGGAATTAAAGCAATCTATATTTCAGTAACATTGTTTATTTTTAATCCTGTTTATATGTCACTCATTCATGACTGGCAGTGACCTGTAAGTAAATTACAAGCATTTCTCAATCCAAACATTTAAAATGTTTTTTTCTTTCTTTTTACATTTACACCAAAATATTTGAAAATCTTTTTAAGTTAAATATAATTAGGACTTGAGCAGGGATCCAGATTAAATTTTCCCAAAATTTACCAGGGATCATCAGTTAGCCTAGAAATGGGCTACACCACCTAAGCCACAGTTGCATGTCTGCTTGATCCTAATATTCAGATGACATGTTAGGGACTAACACTAAAATCCACAGCTGTGCATTGCATGCAAATAAAACCTGGACAAGATATTAAAAGACTGTTATCCTTGAAAATATCAAACCCCACACTTTTTGACCACAGAAATGTCATACACCTAAAAGACATACTATAAAGTCAGGCAAAACTGACTGAGACCTGGCACCTAGACTTGACTTTATCTCCAACCAGATTCCTGTCAAGTAAAATATTGGAGTAAGTGATTCTTTGATCTTTAAATATTTAAGATTCCTAAACTATAGTGCTTTTTCTGGTTTTTCTTTGGAGAATGTTATGTATGTAAGACTGTGCATATTGCTATTTTGTGCTTTCTCAGATATTTTAAACATAATGGTTTTCTCTAAGAAACAAAAAGTGTATGACTCTCCAAGCAAGAATTAGCTAGTAAATAATCATCTAATAAAACAATACTATGCAGAATACTCATTAGCTGAAGTTTTCACACAGAAATCTTTAAAACACCTATCTAAATAAAAGAGAAAATTTAATTTTGCTGATAAAATTAGATCAATTCATCAGTTAGCTACATGATGGATATATTTCATATCCATTAAATTCTTGGGGGAATAGCAGCTAACTAATCTTAAAGAATTTTTTTTCAAAACAAAAAGCTCTTTATTGCCTTACTAGATTTTCTTGAAAAAAGAACAAAGAACAATAGTTTTAAGGTGTTCTATATTTATTGTGTGTCTTTACAACATGGGAGAATTATTTCCCATTTTCAAAACAATTACGATGAAGTTCTTAACCTTATGATAGTTTAACAATTTTGTTTTGTTTTCAAAAATGACACACTTCAGACACATAATATCTCTTCCGTGGGCAGTGCTCATTCTGACAACTAAACTACTTTATTTAAAGCAACATAATCTGATGTTCCTGGAATGACCTATATTGCTAACTCTATGCACATTATTTTCTGCAATGGTACAATACTGATATGATAAGTCCATTGAAACAACATTCAATAGGAAATGAAAAACAAAGAGTTATAGGATTATGTGTTTTGATAGTCAAAATGCTATGCAAAATGTGCAGATGTGTCCTGCTACCATTCAAATGCTGAAAGCAAAACCAAGCAGAAGTAGAGTAACACATGCCTTCTGAATCACCCTGAAGAAAAGGGAAAAAGATAGATTATGGGAAACAAAACACCCAACTACCAAATTCTCCATAAATATATGTTATTACTGATTAATGGGTAGATGATTAAGCTTTAGGAGAACTTGAAAACTAGACAAGATTAAACTATTCTAAATGAGTACCTGTAACATGGAAATACTTTTAAATATTTATAACCTCTATGCTGACAAAATTAAAGGTTTGTATTATTAAACCCAAGATCTATTTGAATGCTAATAGCTTATAAAGCCATTATCGTCAAGGAAACTAAGAATCATTTCTAGGAATTGCTCTCATGTCAAGAAACACAAGTTACACAAAGGATTTACATACTTTTTATGATTTTAATGCATTTGTAAATTTCTTTAAAAGATACCAAAGCTATTATGGGATCAGTGAAGAACAGAAAATTGCTCAACAGCTTTTTTAATGTGTGCAGAAAAACATACATAAAGAATTTCAAGAATTTTTTTGTCATCCATCCCTTCCTTACAATCATGAACTGACATGAAGAATGCCAGTTGCTGTCAGTTAATATGTAATTATTTTCTGAGTTAAGTTTTAGAACAGCATACATGTGCATATCCATATGCACATATTCTTTTACAAATGAATGATTATATTTATTTACCATGAAAAAGAAATATGGTCATCATTTAGAATCTATATTAATCTACTACAGTTGCCATAACAAAATACCACAGACAATGTGCCTTAAGCAACAGAACTTTATTTTTCCCTAGTTTTAGACACTAGAAGTCTGAGATTAAGAAGCTGGCAAGAATGTTTTTTCCTAAGGCCACTTTTTTTCTGAGTTCTCTTAAACCCTGTGCTGCTACACTTGCATTCTTGGTCTTTCCCTCTTGTAAGGACAACAGTTGGAGTAGATTAGGTTCCACCCACTGACCTCAATTTTAATTTCATCTGTATAGCCCTTATCTTCTCTAGAGTCATATTCTAAGGTAAATTATGGGTTAAGACTTCAATATATGAATTTTGGGGAAACTAATTCAGTCCATACCAGAATTGATGCTTCTATAGTTATGGTTTTTCTCACCTAGCCCATGTCTTCTAAAAGATGCTTAGAAAACCAAAGATTAATTTATGGTGGAATTTGCTGGAAGACCAATACTCTACCAGAATATTTAGTAACAGGACCAATCCTCATTTCCTCAGTATTGCTTAATCTCCTGGCAGCTATGTGTATGTTTTCAATTGAGATAATTTATTAGGTGCTTGTAATAAATTTAATGAATTTTTAGAACAAAGTGTTTGACCTAAGGAGAGGCCATAAATAGGAAAACAGGTTAGACTATTGACAGAATTTGTTAGAATATCATAGGAATATAGATATTCCTACAAATGCAGGAAGAGAAGATAACAAGAATTAGCTACATCATCTACACAGGGCAGATCAGATCTCACCTCCTTTGAAGAAGTCTCTACAAGCTTTGGCATGGAAATGTCAGAAAATCAGATCTATTTACTTAAGAACAGAACTTAAATCTATGCATATCAATGATTTTAAAATGCTATTTCACAAAGCCTGTGATTCCAGAAGGAGGAACAGAAGCACAGGGCTATGGGTTGCCCTCATTGGCAAGGTAGCTGGCTTTTACTCTATTGGTAGGAATTACTGAAAATATTCAATTTTTTGCCATCTTCCTTTCAAAATTTTGAAACATTAAACTACACAATGTTTGAATTCACCTTCCTCCAAGATTTTCTGACATTTCAAGTCAAAAAAAGATCTAACAACATAAATCAAAAGTTTTCTAAAAGCTTGCTTATAGAACATTTCTATAAAGAATTATTAAAGTCCTTTTTAATTAAATATCTGATCTCAGATATTTAATTAAATATCTACTCTTAAATTTAAACTGATCATGTCCATATTCATGATACAAAACTGCAGTTTAAAAATTGGTTTATTTAGCTACAAGAAAACACTCATAAATAGTATATTTTCTCTTTCAATTGTCAGACTAAATAAAAGAATCCATTGTCTAACATTTCAAACAGGTAAGATCAAGATAAAGAAAAAAGAGGCCAGGAACATCCACTGTGGGCCCGTGCTGCCACCAGGAACTTAGTGGAAGCTTACATTAGGGGTAAGCTGCCCGGAACCTCCCCCAAAGGCCCACCCAGCCACTGGGAACATCCAGGAGGCCCACCTCAGGCATAGGATACCTGGAACCTCCCCTGTGGGTGCACACTGCCACCTGGAACATCTTGGAAGCCCACCCAAGAATTAAAACTGCCCTGGATTGCTTCTGCTGGGGCAGTCCTCCCACCTGGAACATCAGAAGACCTCAGCAGGCTCCAGTTAGTGTGAAAACTTAGGAACTTTGGTCCCAGGCAGTGAACCTTGGACTACAGCAGATTAAATGTATCAGTGTGGTATGTCCCTAAAATAGAGGTGTACAGTGGATAAATGCGGCCAGTAGTAAAACCCCCTCTAACTAACTGTAAGACTTTGGTGAGTCTGAAAAGAGTGTGTGTGATCCCCTCCTACACATAGAAAACATCAGGCAGAGTGAGAATGACAAAAAAAATAAAATAAAATAAAAGCAAAATGCAGTCTCAAACATATAGTTCACCAGAAGGAAGTATAGGAGACATTGAAATAGAGGATCCCAAAATTAACACACAGGCAGTCTCTGAAAAGATAGTGAGTGAAATAAAAAAACAACTCCACCAGTCTATGGAGGAAATCAAATTAGAAGTACTCTCGCATGTAAAGATACAAGCAACAACTTTAGCAAAGGAGTTGGTGATGCAGCTAAAGAAGAAATACACAAAAAAGTATATGAGCATAGGAAACTGATTGAAACTTTGAATGAACAATATAGAAAACAAAGAGAATTCATGAAACAAACTGAAAGAGATATCCAAGAAACAAAACATTCTATTGAATCCTAAAGCAAGCTGAGGATAGGATTTTGGACCTTGAGGACAGGATCACAATTAGTGATCAGGAGAGGATAGAACTTTTAAAAATAACAATTAAGCATGAAATGAAAACCCAGAAGCTTCCCGATGATGCCAAGGCAAAGATATAAGAATAATGGGCATTACTGAAGATACAGGAGTCCAGGCAAATGGCATATGTAAAGTATTTACAGAAATAAGAGCAGAAAATTTCCCAAACATGGGGAAAGAATCTGATAGGCAGATAACTGAGGCATATAGAACACCAAACAGTCACAATCAACAGAAATCCACACACAAGCACATAATAATTAAGATCTCAGACATACAGCATAAAAATAGAACACTAAAAGCTGTCAGAGAAAAGATACAACTCACCTATCAAGGAAAGCCCATTAGAATCACAGCAGACTGTTCAGCACAAAGCCTCAAGTCAAGAAGAGCTTGGAGTGAGGTATTTCAAGCCCTGAAAGAAAACAACCTTCAACCCAGACTGCTGCACCCAGCAAAACTTTCATTCAAATTTAATGGAAAAACAAGATACTTCCATGACAAAGAACAACTGAAGAAATTCATGTCTACCAAACCAACATTAGAAAGAGTACTGAAAGACATACTAGACAGAGATAAAAATGACCACAATCCCCAAAACAATAACAGAAAGAAACCACCAGGTAGGACAAGCAATTCAATAAGGGGAAAAGCAGAAAGAAACAACTGGAACATAACATGGCAAAGTTGAGCCAGTACATATCAGTGATATCCATACATATAAATGGCCTCAATTCACCTATAAAAAGAAGTAGATTGACAGAATGGATCAAGAAACAGGATCCCACAATATGCTGTATACAAGAAACACATCTGACCCAAAAGGAAACTCATAGATTAAGTGTCAAAGGATGGAAAACAGTATTCCATGCAACAGGAACCCAGAAAAAAGCAGGGGTAGCTATTCTATTTGCAGACAACATGAACTTCAAACCTAAAATGATTAAAAGAGATAGAGAAGGTCACTACATACTTCTTAGTGGAAAAATTCAAGAGGAAGAACTAACAATTATAAATATATATGCACCAAATATAGGAGCACCCAACTATATAAGACAGATACTAATGGACGTGAAAAACCAAATACACAAGAACACAATTATAACAGGAGATCTTAACAGCCCATTGTCACAAAGAGATAGATCAACTAGACAAAAAGTCAGCAAAGAAATAACAGAACTGAATCATACCTGAGAGCAATTAGATTTAGTAGACGTTGCTTACAGAGTGTTCCACCCAACCAATCAGAATACATATTCTTCTCAGCTGCACATGGGACATTTTCCAAAACAGACCATATATTAGCCCATAAAACTTTCTTCAGTAAATGCAAAGATACTGAAATCATACCATGCATAAAATCTGACCATAGTGCACTGAAATTAGAAATCAATGGCAAAAGAAATTGTAAAACCTGCATAAATACATGGAAATTAAATGACAGCCTTTTGAACAACCAGTGGGCTACAGATGAAATTAAAGAAGAAATAAAGCAATACCTACAATTCATGAAAACATGGAAACAACAGACTGTAATCTGTGGGATGCAGTGAAAGTGGTCTTAAGTGGGAAATATATAGCAATAAATTTTCATATCAAGAAAACAGAACAAGCACAAATAAACAACCTAATGCTCGAACTCAAGCTTCTAGAAAAAGAAGAGCAAGCTAAACTCAAAGCTCATAGAAGAGAGGAAATTGTAAAGATTAGAGCAGAAAGCAATGCAATTGAAACTAATACAACAATACAAAGAATTAATGAATCAAAAAGCTGGTTTTTTCAAAGAATAAACAAAATTGACCAACCCCTAGCTAACCTTATCAAGAGAAGGAAAGAAAAAAACCCAAATTTGTGCAATAAGAACTGAAAAGGAAGAAATTACTACAGACCCCATGGAAATTCAAAAGATGATGAATACCTACTTTGAAAATCTCTACTCACATAGAGGGGAAAACACACAGGAAATGGACAGATTTCTAGAAACATATGAAATACCAAAGCTCAACCAAGAAGATATAGCAATTTTGAACAACCCAGTATCAGCTATTGAAATTGAAAATATAATTAAAAACTTACAAACAAAGAAAAGCCCAGGTCTGGATGGATTCACAGATGAATTCTACAAGAAATTTAGAGAAGATTTGATACCAGTACTCCTTAAACTCTTCAATGAAATTGAGAAAAAAGCAATCCTCCCTAAGTCATTCCTGGAGGCAAGTATTACTCTGATACCAAAACCAGAGCAAGATCCAACCAAAAAAGAGGACTATAGACAAATCTCACTAATGAACATTGATGCAAAGATTCTCAACAAAATACTGGCAAATAGAATGTAGCAAATCATCAAAAAGATTATACATCATGACCAATTGGGGTTCATTCCAGGAATGCAGGGATGGTTTAACATATGCAAATCAATAAATGTAATACATCACATCAACAGAGCCATAAACAAAAACCACATGGTCATCTCAATAGATGCAGAAAAAGCTTTCAAACAAAGTCCAACACATGTTCATGATAAAAAAAAACCCTTCAGAAACTTGGAATACACAGTGTCTACCTCAACCTTATAAAGCCCATCTATGACAAACCAACAGCCAACATTATACTAAATGGACAAAAACTGAAAGCTTTCACCTTAAAATCAGGAACAAGACAAGGATGTCCACTATCACCATTGCTTTTCAATATAGTCCTGGAAACACTAGCCAGGCAATCAGACAAGAGAGAGAAATAAAATGAGTAAAGATAGGAAAGGGAGAAGTTAAATTATCACTATTTGCAGATGACATGATATTCTATATAGAAGACCCAAAAATCTCCATTAAAAGACTACTAGAGGTAACAAACAAGTTCATCAGTGTACCTGGATACAAAGTCAATGCTCAAAAATCAATAGCATTCCTGTACATAAACAAAAAACTCGCTGAGAGAGAAATTATGCAAATATCACCCTTTACAATACCATGTAAAAAAATGAAATACTTAGGAATCAACCTAACTAAAAATTTAAAAGACCTATGTGATGAAAATTATACTATGCTGTAAGAGGACATTGAAGAGGATATTAGAAAATGAAAGGATATTCCTTGTTCTTGGTTAGGAAGAACCAACATTGTGAAAATGGCCATACACCCAAAACTGTTATACAGATATAATGCACTTCCAATCAAAATACTATTGACATATGTCACAGATCTAGATAAAACATTACTAAAATTCATTTGGAAACAGAAGAAACCTAGAATAGCAAAGGCAATTCTAGGCAACAAAGTAAGGCAGGAGGAATCTCAATTCCTGACTTGAAACAGTACTATAAAGCCACAGTGATAAAATCAGCTTGGTACTGGCAAAGAAATAGACCTGAGGATCAATGGAACAGTTTAGAAGATGTAAGCACAACTACAAAGACACTCAGCCACCTGATATTTGGCAAAGGGGCTAAATATATTCACTGGAAGAAGGATAGCCTCTTTAATAAATGGTGTTGGAAAAATTGGCTCTCCACATGCTCAAGACTGGAACTAGATCCATGCCTATCACCATGCACAAAACTAAAGTCTAAATGGATCAAAGACCTAAATACTAAAACAGAAACACTAAATCTACTGGAAGACAAGTTAGGTAGAAGTCTTGGAGACATAGGGTTAGGCAGAGAATTCATGCAACAAAATGCAAACTGCATGGGAAATACTTCAAAGAATCAACAACTGGGATCTCATATTATTGAAAAGTTACTGCACTTCAAAAGAAATCACCAACAGAATGAAAAGAAAACCCACAGAGTGGGAAAGAATTTTACCCAACAAAGGACTTATATCCAGAATGTATAAAGAATTGAAAAACCTCAAGCCCCCCCAAATTCAAAGACCTCTCCAAAAATGGGCATCTGAGATGAACACACAGTCCTCAGAGAAAGATAAACAAATGGCAAATAAATACATGAAGAAATGGTCACCATCACTGGTCATTTGAGAAATGCAAATTAAAACAGCCTTGAGATTCCACCTCCCTTGGGAAAGAATAGCTGCCATCAAGAAATCAACTGATAACAAATATTGGTTAGCCTGTAGGGAAAAAGGAACACTGCTCCAATGTTGGTGGGAATGTAGACTGGTGCAACCATTATGGAAATCCATATGGAGAATTCTCAGAAGCTTAGGATTGGAAGCCACATTCAATCTAGCTATTCCCCTCCTGGGTATTTTCCCAGAAGAACTGAAAAATTCATATCACAGTGATATATGTGCACCCATGTTCATAGCTGCACAATTTGTGATAGCTAAATCCTGGAAACAAGCAAGATGCCCATCAACTGCAGAGTGGATGAAAAAGATGTGGCATTTTTATACAATGGAAGATTACTGAGCTATATAAAAAGGATGATCTTGAGGCCTTCATAGGTAAATAGAGACAAATTGAGACTATCCTCATTAGTGAAATAAATAAGAATCATATTTATAAATATCATATTGTGTCTCTAGTGTAAAAAGTAAATAAGAACTACAAGTGTAATAAAACCAAAATGTGTATTTGCTATTGTAAAAAAGAGAACAAAAGAAAGTGCTCTAAGGGATATAAGTACATGTATGTTTGTGTGTGTAAAATAGATGACCATATTGCTGAATCTTTGTTGGATCTTTGAGCAGAACTGTTTGTCTGACTGTTTGAATATTTACTATGTACCCTTTAACTTTGTAACTTGAACAACTACATCCAGGATGACGGTATGTAATTTATAAACTACTGATTTCTTCGTGGGGCTTTTTCGCATTTTCCTTTTTTTTTTCTTTCTTTCTTTTAGAATTCTGTATTGTTGCTACCTTTTTTCTGTTTTGCTTTTTTTTCTTCTCTTCAAATAAAATTTTAAAAATGTATAATTGCTATTGTAAAAAAAGAGGAAATAGGAAGTGCTATTAAAAATATAGTTGCTTGTATGTTTAGGTATGTGGGAATGATATCCATATTTCTAGGTTCTTGTTAAACAGTTCTGTTTACACTCTCACTGCTTGACTGTCCACTTTGTGTGCTTTAATTTTGCAACTTGAAAAACTATTTCTAAAAGACCAATATGTAATTTGTTAAGTAGTTATTTGTTACTGTTTATCTTCTTTTCTTGAAATTCCATAATATTTCTATCCTTTTTCTGTTTTTTTCTCTTTAAATAAAAAGAAAAAGAAAAAAAGCTTACATGCAACAAGAAGAGTAAGTGTTCTAAGGATAATCTATGCAACTACCAGGTCTCAGGTGGGTAAATGGTAGGAGATAACAAACCCTCAGGAGTTGGGAGTTGAGTGGTGGGTGAGATTTTCAGGCAATTAAAGAGCTAGAAAAGGACCTGGAAGATCTTTGGGGTTGGGAAGAAGAAGGTCTGTTGGAGGGCTACTAATGTGAAAAACTTACCTTCCCAAGCTATTACCCAATAAACTGATTCCACTTTCTCAGAGCACCTCTGGGCTAAGAAAATGCATTCTGATTTGCCATACTAGGATAGCTCTTAATTTTCCTCACAAATCAAAAAGAGCATGACATTTTTCTTCCCTGAACTTCCATAAAGGGCAGCAAAATGCTATTCAAACAAGACAAAACAAAACAACATCAGCAAAACAAATACACAAATAGTCTTCATGGTTGGCCTTAGGTAAATGAGATAAGAAAGAGGGAAAGAAGAAATGAGAAAAAATTTAATGAGGTGTATTTTACACATACACCCACGCACTTTCCAAACTTTCGATCAGGTACCTGATCTCTAATTCCAAGAAACAAAACAAAACAAAATGGTAAAGAAACAAAAGAAAAGCCCAGATCTATTAGCATTCAAAACAAACAAAGAACTCAGATGCTGCATGACATCTACTTGAAAGCAGATGCCAGATCACTGCAAAACTAGTTCTTAAAAATCTCACACTACAATGCTAGCATTTCACTCCTAATTGAGCTTTCAAGACAACAGAATGTTTTCAAAATCTGGTTTTGATGTATACACTTATTTTCCTTGCATTTTTAACGTGTCAAGATACAATGAAGTTAATGAGGTCAACAACATCAATGTCTGTGATCAAACAACTAACCAATTAGTGTTTAAACTAGAGAATGAATGTTCTAACTATATTTTCCATGTATGCTTGACTACCAGAAATTGTCTGTCGGTGAACATTTTTTTCTGCCATTAGATTTTATGCCAGCCACTAATGGATCTAGGAAGATCGCTAGCATGTTTTGAAGTTCATATAATTAACCCTGCACTAGTGGATGATACTTACCAATATAGATCTTGAATTTATTTTTAATAAATTATAGTTTAGTGTAAGAAGTGAAGATTACATTCAGCCTTGCTGAGTACTGCATTGATCAGGTTATAGCTATAAATTGAATCAGATTCTCTACTGCATAAATCAGATATTTGTCTATAGTAAGCAAGGACCTTGAGAATCATTCAGGTGATAATTCTTTTAAAGTATAACCTATTCAGCGTTTAATTTTTTTATATTTAAATTATCACTAAAATCTTTCTTGCAAATGCCTTATGAATGTACCTTCCACTCTTTCCTTGTGCATCTCATTTCTCCTTCTTTTACTCATTTCCACTCTGTCCAGAGAGTATCCATAGCATACAAAAGACTCAAAATTGTAGATTAAAGTTGGGAAAAAAGCATACTATTCCTTATTGATGATATTAAGGGACTACAGGACCAATGTTTATCAGCCTCAGTCAAAGAAGTGGTATAAAGAAAGCTAATTGTTGGAAAATATACAGTGAATGAATCATTGGAGGGTTTATGTAAATATTTTATTTAAGCACTGATAAGTGCATCTTTGGTGAGGTTTGTGGCTGCTGTGCCACCAACCTGTGACAGAGATTACCAAAACAATAGCATTAAGGTACAGTGAAGTTAAGTGTATATGTTAGCAATACAGAAACAAAGTAGGATAATGCAACAAAAATTGGGACAATTACAATTACAGCTGTGATTGATGCTTTACAGAAAAGTCTTATATATGAATACAAAGAGTTCTCAAGTCACAATGATTGGATTTATGATTTTTCAAATTTATGATGGTGCAAAAGTGATACAATCCAGTAGCAACCATACTTCAAATTTTGATTTTCATGATTATCTTGGTTACTTTTCACTCTTGTTGCTGACACAAAGTGCCCAGTGCCCAACATGAAAGAAGGAAAGGTTTATTTCTTACAATTTTGGAGGTTTCAGTCCATATTCAGCTGGCTCCGAGGCAGGGTGGCATGGCAGGGCATCCATTCATGGCTGGCTGCAAACAAAGTATGAGCAGCCAAGAGAGAGACCTATACCTTCTTCCCCCCATTACATAGTGTGCTGATTCCACCCTAGGTGGGTGTAGCACTCACACCACCAATCCAAGTGCTAGATAATGAACCAATCACAAATGCTAGATTTGGTCAAGTCCATAACTGCATGAGGCTTGGGGGCCACTGACATAAACCATGGCAATGATATTATTACCAGGTTAAAATGTACAATCTGATCCTCTCTTTTGATGTGCAGGGTGGCAGAAGGGACCATAGTTTACAATCACTTGCTTGATTACAAGTGTGAACAACCAAAGCTCCTAGTGTAAGGACTGACTAAGCTACAATGTTAAATGGGTGAGGTGTATTAAACACATTTTCATTTTATGATGAGTTTACCTGTATAAAACAAGAAAAACTAACATGGCTAGGGATATACAGAAGGATTTTTTTAAACGAAACTAACATCTAAGCAGTTGTAATTTATTTGTACATTCGACACATTTTAACAAAAAACAAATTAGCTTGTTGATACAAAAATTTCTCAAACCCCTACTATGTGGAAGATACTTTCCTGCTTGCTAGAGATAGAACAGCAAACAAAACAGAAATCCCTACCTCCAAGTAATTTAAATTGTGAACTGAAAGACAAACACACAAAAATTCACCACTGGGGGTGGGGTTTGATGCCTTTCACTAAGGAAGAAAATAACCGTAATGGATCAGATGCATTTATGGAATACATTGAAGCACTTTGAAGCAGTAAACATGTTTTATTATAACACGGATAGATTTCTCAAAACAGCATTGATGGCTATAAAAAGGATGGCTATAAAATGAGTCCTAAAACATACTACTACTAAAGTAAATTAAAAATAACTCTTACATAAAGCAACACTATATTATAGGGATTTAAACATATCCACATCAAACACACTAGTTTATGATGAAAGGAGGGGAGTGGAAAAGTGAATCAAAAATAAAGAGGAAAACAAAAATGATAATAAAACTTTTACAAAAAACTGATAATAATATGCCAAGGACTTGGGAATATGATAACTTTAATTCTTTGAATTCAATACCCTAAAAACAAAAAGAAGGGCAAAAAGTGGCATTTTTCTTTTACATGATAGCTTCACTTTAGTTACTTTGTAACAATGTACCTTTCAAATATATAATAATATAACCATATATTTCTAGTTTTCCCTTTAGAAAACAGTGTGAAGCTGGCCAAAAAAAGTAAATTCAAAGCTTCAGTTGCATAGAGCAGGCTATGTTCCATGCAGGCAAAGAAGGAGGATACAAAATAAACTCACTTGTTTGGGTCAAGGCAATAATTATTTGAACAATTATGATGCATTTATTATACAGATACTTCTTTCTAAATTGATCTGAATAAATTTTTGTTGCCTCATCTACAAAACTTTCCCAGTTACTCCCAAAAAGATTAGAAAACTACTCTCTAAATTGTTCAAAAAACATGTAGGTCTTTATTACCTCTATAATTCATGAAAATTCAATTGTGAAGATCATTCTACAATTGTATGAATTCTTCCAAATAAAGATAAATCAAAAAATAAAAATAGATAATCTTCCTGTGTGCATTCTTGGGATCATATCTCAGTATATATTTGTATTCTTATTGTGAAGAGGAATAGAATTCAGGATTGTTTCCCAGGTTGCATAGAAAAGCTCGGTGTGCTCCACGAGTTCAGTAGTAGAATCTGAAAGTTGGGTCACTTTGAGTGCCTTTTCCTAGCGAGGATATTTTTCCCAGGGTTCACAGACCCAATAACATGAATTTGAGAACTTTGTCAAATTTGAACAACTCTTGATAAAAGATAGGAGAGTTATTTTTCCCATGATTGGTTGGAGGTTTGATGTTCTTGTCACTTTCCTATAAATAGACATAAATTTCTATGGACTATTTAAATTTTCCACCCTATTCCATAGCACATCTGATTAAAGATGCAAAAGATGAATGTTGAAAAAGCGTGACTCTAGCACACAAAAATCTACTTCCTGTCATTTGATTTTTAGATTTAAAGGTCTTTGAATGATATCAAATAATATGATTCTCCTTTCATTTTCCTGAGCAATCTCAGCATATTAGTACGAAATAGGAAAAGGGAAACCAGAAGAAATGAAAACAAAAGATCTCAAGGAAATTCATAAGAAATTATAAGCAGTTTTAGAAGCAACTTTACAAAATTAAGAGTTCTAAAATTTTCTGGTCTCAGAATCATTTCACATTCTTAAAGTAATTATTGAAGACTCAAAAGCCTTTATTTCTGTAAGATATAGCTATTCAAATAATAGTTGAAAAGGTTTTAAAATACAAGTAGACACAAGCACATTTCATTCACTGTCTGAAATCATCACAGCTAGTGTGAGAATGACAGAGAAACAGACAAGTAATATCTTAGTATTGTTAGAAAGAAAACTACGATCTTTTGGGCCCCTTGGAAGTTTTAGGGGCTACCAGTTCTGCACAGGTCACACTTTAACCTCTTTTTCTGAACAAAGGAATGAATGTTTTATTACAGAAAGCATATAGTTTTAAAATGGGATTATGCTGAACTTCATTTTTTCCTCTGCATGAAGGCCAAGTAGAAGCCAAAGGCAAAGTTTGCTTGGAGGAATCCACAGTATTTAGCCTTCCATACAGACAGGGAGCTCAGACTGCTGTTCACAGGTCAGTGTCTGCAAGGCAGCCATCCTTTTTGACCTTCTTCCTTAACTTTTTCCTTTGTAAAACTTTTCATTTGCCCTATTTTCATTATGCTTCTTTCATTTGTCCTATTTTCCTTGAGATTCCCTGCCATCTAAAAATATATGATAGACTTAAAACACTGATGGATAGATGGGAATAATGTGTGTTTGCATTCTCCATTCAGAGGTCCTGCTGATTAATATCAACCTGGGGGCCACCACAAGGTACAGAGGCAACAGCCTTCCCTACTTCAACTACACCAGATTTCCTTCTCATCCTATTGCATGTACTGGCTCCTCGGACTCACAGGAAGTTCCAACTCATTCTGTACCACACGTCACAGGAAACAATAAACGCAAATAAAGTTTTCCTTTTGTAAATGTGTTTCCCATTCCAATATAGATAGAGAAATGGGGCCTGTGTTAATGACCATAATATTCAAGGGTCAACCAATTGAGATTTTAGTCTAGTATCTCCCATTCTAGCCCCGATTCTACTGCGTAATAGAGGTGCTTTTTAAAAGACTTCTAAATTTTGGCAGTACTGATATTTTGGTTTGTATATTTTAAACATTTAACAGCATCTCTAACTTCTTCTACCCAGCAGATGCAGAATCATCGATCCCCATCTATGAAACCTGACATGTCTCTAGACATTATCAAATGTCTCTTGGGGGACCAAACCACCCCTGGTGGTGAAGCATACTGTTACTAAGATAGCTGTGCTTTTCCTCTTTTGAAAAATGAAGATACAATAATATTGATGTTGTAATGGTGTTTAAAAATTTAAATAAGACTGTGCACCTTAAATTGTTCTACAGGTATTTACTAATATTGACTCATTTGTAATTTTTTCTTTTGTATAATCATGCGAAGTTTTTCTAATTTAACTAACCACATGCACTACTTAGATATCTCATCTAAAACATGACTAGAGTGTACTCTTTTATTTTTTTAACAAAGTAAGTTACACAATTTTGGTCTGCCCTGTTGCACCAGGAACAGAGGCATATGTGACATTAAATTCATATAGCCCTCTGATTATAGCACACTATTTACTCAAAAATTCATATTTGGTCTTAGAAACAGGGTAGAGAACTGCCACTGCAATAGACAGTGCCTTAAAATTTGGGCAGCTCTTCCCCTTAATCTGCATCACAATTCAGTGGAGGATGATCCACTGTAGGGAGAAACAGTCTGGACAAGCTTCTGATTAGCAGGAGATCCCAAACAGCACTGTCTCTGCCAGACAGATGTCAGCAGAATCCAACCTCTGAACCTCGTTGCAACTGCGCACAAGAGCTGTTTAACCACAGTGCTTTGGCATGCTCCTCATTAGTTAAGATTTCATGCGAAGCCTGTTCAATAATAAATCCATTTTTTTCAGAAGTCAATACATAGTGGTCCTTTCAAAACCACCCTGGAATCAACCCCGGCACATAATTTATTGCCTAATAAGCAAGCAAGCTTTTCAATTATTTCCTCTCCCCCAGTCTCATTCTCTGTGATTTGACTGTTTTGCTGCCAACTCCCAGAAACCTGAGGCTAGGTGGGAAGTGGAGGGGAACTTTGAAAGAGCCACATGTTACACAGAACAGAAAAGATGGAAGCCCTGTACTGGATTGTGTTGTGGTCACTCATTCACACTGTCATTTTTTTACTTCTCTTTCAAGACCATGTCTGCTAAAACCTGTCTTGTCAAACTAATTCCTCACTTTTTATTTCACCCAGAAATCCCTATGTAACTCTACCTACAGGCTATAGTCTAGCCACCCTGGAAAAGTGGCTGAGTTAAACAGGAAGTTTAGATTGTCCCGCCTAAGATGGAAAAACAGTTTAGACTGAAAGCTCTTTTCCACCCCTTGTAACGGCACCTTCCACCTAGTTGCTCATCCCATTTTCTGTTGACAGACCTCTTACATACCTGGAAGAATGTAGACCTTTCTCCAGCATTAGTGCCTAACTTTGGACTGCTCATTCCCTGGCATCCTGACTCCTGGTTCTCACCAGAACTTCCTACTTCCCATCATCTTCTTGGTGTATGAACTTCACCTGATGTTTTTTACAATCTGGTGTCAGAACACATGAGGTGGCAGGTAATGCCAAAATAAACTACATTTGAGGATAATAGCTTGTGGACTTTTTTGACCACTATAGGCCAAAAGAATTACATATGAGGAGATAATTCCCATCTCAATACAACTCATCCTTTAAAAAAATAAGCTTGTTTCATAAGTGTTTCCTTCTACAATTTTTGAAATTTTATTTTAAAAAGAAAAATGAAAAAAATGATTGAAATGATACAGAATTTCAAAAAGAAAAAAGTAGAAAATTAACACTAGTTAATATATGGCAAACTGTTATCTCAGAACTAGTTTTATCTAGATACAAAAGTGATCAATCAAACAATGACAGCACAAGATGTTCTTTTTGATGAACTAAGAGAGAGTAGTAGTATAGTTATATATCTAACTACATATACATGCATAAATTTATGTATGTTTACCAACATACATATAATCTTTTCTTTTCTTCCTGTTTTCCTTTCCCCTATCCCAGTAGTTCTGTCCTTTTGAGAACTTTCTTCCCTTTTCATTATTAAAGTATCTACTGTACATTTTGGATCTTATTACTCTAACTTTAATAGATTACTGGAAACCACCAGGAGAAGAAGGTTAGAGAATGTGAAAATATTTTCTTAATAAGCTGTTATTCACATTTTTCTAGATAATCTAATTTCTGAAGAAGAGGCTTTGTAAAGTGTGGTGGTATATTCGTATTGGCTTGTCAATACTTTCCTCACTGGCACTGCCCCATTTTCTACTTGAAATCACTAACTGGAAAGTAATTTATATCCATAAATACAAACAAGACCAATCTATCACATCTTTATTAAATCTGAATTTAATTCCATTAACATCAAACGTTGTTGCTTAGAAGATAAAACAAATATCCTTAAGAGACTGAGAATATGTTATGAGAAACTAGTAAGGTATAGTCTATATCAACTTTGGAATTAGCAGGATAAATATGCATTGCTCAACAAAAGGATGCTTTATGAGACTACATGATCAGGCAATTTCATCATTTTGTGAACATTATACTAACATGTTCTCACACAAACCTAGACAGCTTATGTCAATAACTCACTGTGCCCTCTTGATGCAATCAAGAAATCCAGTAAACATGAGATGCATAAGGTTACTACCAACACAGCACTGCATAATGTATAACAGTAAACTATTTTTAGTAAGACAATGATGAAATGTATAGCATAGTAAGTACACAAACCTATTATGCTTTTGTTGTTGTTTTTTAATTGTGTGTTTGCTTTTTTATTTTTCTGGATTTCTTTTTAAAATAAAAAGAATTTAAAAATAAATAAAGCCGGGGATTTAGCTCAGTGGCATGTGTCTGTCTGGTAAGCGTGAATTTGGAGTTTGATCCCTGGCACCAAAAATAAATAAATAAATACACAAACCTAGCTTGTTATTGTCTAGTATTACATAGCCAAGAGTACAGCTCAGCAGCACAGTGCCTACCTGATGAGTGCAAGTTCCTGAGTTCAATACCCTGTGCCAAATAAATAAATAAATAAATAAATCATTATTTAGTGTACGTATAACAGCTGTAGTGTACTTGTATGTAACTGGCAGCACAATACTTTTGTTTATACCAGTATGACCACAAACATGTGAGGAATACATTCAGCTACAATATTCGGACGATTTTGCAATCACTAAGCAATTTGTATGGATTCTTCTCTGGCCAAAACATCATTATGCAGTACATGACTGTGTACTTATATCTATATCTATATACAATATTTTACTACTTTTGTTGTTATACAAGCTTGATAGAAAAAAAAGACCAGGGTTGCAGGACTGAAGAACTCTTGAAAATTAGCTTGGTAAAGAATAAATTTGAGGCAAGGCAAAAAAATAGTTCTTATTCTCAATTGCTGTCATTTGGACACAGAAGAAAAGTCATTGCCCATAATAAACTCTGAAGTGGAAATCTGAGACACTGAGGCATGGAAAAATTCAAAACTAAAACAATTACAAAGAAAATGTTAGGAAATGAGAGATTGCCTGAGCACTACCTGGGAGATGAAACAGGCTGTCTGATAAGAGGCCTTACAGTGTGTCATTCATTAACTTGGTAGAATAAACTTCTCCCCAGAGTCTGACCCTCAGTCAGGTTCTTATTTATGTGGACATTGAGAGGAGACTCATTCCTCAGGGCCCGATCCTTATTAACAAGTTCATAAAGAGGGTACATAAAGTCTAAATTGGATCAAAACACTTTGTATGACTATTTTATTATTCAGTATAATGGATCTAAAAATGTTGGAAGCACATTTTCCACAGTTACCTTTGTCTTGATGTAGAAAATCCTTTTGGTGTTAGAAGTGGACCCAAGTGGTGGCCATCTTGCTTTTACATAGGGTGCTCTCCCCACTGTAGCTCCTCAACACTTTAGATGACTCTGAGTGACATGAGCAACAAATAGCTTAGAGCATTCCATTTCCTCCCAGTTGCCCTTCAGGTTCTCTGTCTCCTAGCCCACACCTGACCTTTAGCTCTGTGATAAATATATCAATTTATTTTCCAGGTACCAGGCACTCTGAAAGTTGAAAGACAGTGTGAGACCAACTTCCAATCCAACTTGTGCCAGTGATTTAGTTTTTTTTGTTCTCCTGACTTTCCACTATTTTTTTCCCTTGCCTGCCTGTGTTATGTACATTAAATACCAGAAAAAGTGAAAAGACAGCAGCCTTGTAAAGGGCATTCAACCATCTCCCACTGTGGCATAAAGTATAGTATCACTACTAAATCCTAAAAGTTTCATTTCTTTGAATGTACTCTGCTAAAATTGAACCAGTTAAGAATTATTATGAGTCCAGGGTTCTTCAAGCCTATAACTGATATATATATATATATATATATATATCTTCTCTGCAGACAGAACTACCTGGCAATAAGCTAATGACCAGAAATTTGTCTTAGAAAAGTTGTAAACAGAACATAGGATATTAGATAAGTCAGAAGTTTAATATGAGATAGATTTCTTAATATCAGATCATGTCGGTGAAGGAAGATCATTTAAAATTTTATCACCTAAGACTTTCTTCTCCAAACTATTTTATGAAAGGCATTGCCAAAGTATGTCTCTGCCATTTTCAATAACTCCAAAATTGACACATCTCTAGTTGACAAACATTTTCCTTAGATGCAGTAATTATTCAATCAAACTCAAATCTTTTTCTTTTCTAGTTGGCATATGGTGGTTTTGCCTCTCTTTTATCTGAACCAAATATTAACAAAAATATAAAAGTTCAATTATCTTCTCCACAGTTGAAATTGTTTATTTAATTTCCTAGTTTCTTAGTTTCTGCAAATTAGAGATAAATTTAGCTTCTCAAGCAATCTCTTTCATGGAGCAAATACCCCTATGGAGGCTAGCAGATTTTCTCATCTTCACCTGAATTAACTCCATCTGTTTGCTTTCTTCTTGCTGTGGTCAGCTGTGCTGAAAGAATCAGTGTCATGATAGAGGAATGGAAAGGCGAAAGTCATTTTAGAAGGCAAGGATCTTTAAGAAGATAGGAATCCAGATGAGTCATCACAAGGGGAAGCGAGCAGCCACAGACAGTATGATCATTCAGGGTTTGTGAGGAGAGGGAACACATTCAAGACACTTTTTCTCATTCCAAATTTTGCAATCTTAAGTATTTCACTAGACAATTTAGACTCAGCCATAGTTCCTTCCAAGTCTCACTACTTGATTGAGAAAATTAGATGGTGAGTTCTAGTTCAAAAGCTAAGTATACAAATGAACAACTCCTCCCCAGTCAAACACCAGTGGTGTCTGCATGCATGGCTCTCATTAGATGTCCTTTCAAAGCCTTTGGCACAAATACACGGCTGTAAAAGGTCATGATTTTAAAATAATCAACTTGTAAGCAGTAATTTTTGACAAGATAAAAGAATCATTGTATTCTTATTGTTGCTAACTTTTATACAACTTCCAAGTTAAGTGTCAAATGGAAAGTTCTACTCTTCACCAGAAAGACAATAATGGTGTTCATCTGATTCTTAAAAATAGTATTTCCAGCCTTGGAAAAGTCTGGAATTATTGGAATAAAAATGAAAAAGTGTATATTACCATATTTTATAAAATTCCACTTTCAAAAATAATTGTGAAACATTTTGTATTGTACAGAAACTTTGAAATAGCCTGAAGGCTTTCTTTGACCAGCTGTCTATCCATTAAATGTCCTTACAGTGAAAAGATTCCCACAGCAGAGGCACCTGCAGGATGTGCAACATTCATTTTTACTCCAAATATTGGTTCTGTGGACGCTTCAGCTCTACTGGCTCATCATTTACATTCACAATGGACATCTGGAGCCAGCAAAATGAAACATTAGACTTGTTTGTGTTGTCAAATTAAAAAGGAAAAAGAGAATGGTTTAAAGTTCTGAGAGTCTCTGTAACATTTAATTATGCTTTCAACTGCAGTCCAATCAGAAATATGCTTTTGCAGGAAAATGGGCACTAAAAAAAAAAAAAAAAAAAGCTTTGCTATTCGGATTGTTGCTAGGTCAACCTCTCAATGCACAAGCTGGGAGAAAAGCAGCCAGCAGCACTTGTGGAGTCTTTTTTGCTGTGCATAATGCAAAGAGCTCCACCAGTATTTTCAATGGCGCTGTTTCCTTTCTCTTTGTCTCAGATTTTATTTCTTCTTCCTGATTCAGGAATTGCAGGCTGTTAATCCAACTACATTCACAAAGCTAACTAAATCACCAGCGTGTGCTCCAATGATCATAACATGCCAGATTTCATAGGATAACTCAAGTCTGATACATATGACTAGGTATATAATTAAGTGTGATAACCTCAGAGAATAATGTGCTGATAATTTTTTCTATAGAAGTTGTGCTAATTTTAGAAATTTTATATGAGAATTCTAATAATTTTCAAAATCTCTACTATGACAGTAAAAGGTCTGCACAAGAAAAAGTGTTGAAACAATAATAATAACTGGCTACTTCTAATCACCTGTATACTGACTATTCCTGCTGGGATTAGTATTAGACCATTTCTGTCCTAATCCCAAATTCATTTAGTGGTGTGTGCTGAGGAGTTTACAAGAAACACTTGTAGGCTAGTGGTAGTGTTGATGAAAATAGTGTTTTTGCAGTTTATTTGGCCATTATGTAAACATTTATTGAGCATTCACTGCGTATACTGCACCATATTAGACAGCATGGCAAATTCAAAATAGAGCTTTCATTCAGTTAAAAAACTGAACAGAAATGACAGAAGGATTTCTAAAACTAACATTTCACAGAAAATTTTTAATTATGAATAACTACCACAAGCTCTCTCTGTCTCTGTCTCTCTCTGTTACTCTCTTTGTCTGTCTGTCTGTCTCTCTCACACACACACAAATCATAGATGGATCTAATAGATCAATTTAAAAATGTGTTCTTCTAAAAGAAAATTGCATTTTAAGAATAAATATTACCTCTAAAAGCTGAGGTTTTTAAGGAAAAGAAAGAGACAAATTAATAAACATGAGGCTAGATACCTAATTCCCAAGATTAGTAAAGCATAACATATGAACACTATGCAAAAATTGTGTCATATTATGATTGTTTTGCTACATGCTGTATATATATTTAAAGTATTCCTTAAAATGCCAGCACATGTGAATAAATGTGTCATTTTCCTGAGTGACTTTACTTTTCAATTTACATTTAATCTTAAATCCTTTTAATACAACACAAGACCTCATTTTTCAGGGGCTTAGTATTGCTTGGTTTTGTTTTTCACATTTCAACAAACATTTTAATTCATTACAATTCACGTCACCTGGTAACACCTCTGTGAGGCACTGCATATTTTTATTTACCAAATGACATGAGCTTGGCACAGTGTTCCAGCTTGCAAACCTGTTCCTTATTTTTCATATTTTTGACAAACTAACAGCTAGTCCTTATTTTTTAATTTGGAAAAGTGTTTAGATCCTATTCTTAACATAGTTTTTTTCTTAAATTTTGCTCTGTGTGCAATATGGAGTTATTAAGATATCAGAATGTCTCTGCCAACTAAGATATTGGTGTGTTTAACCTGCTCCTGCCTAAATGTCACCCACCAGTTCAAGGTAACCACCATGCAGTGGTCAGAGTGGGTGTGGGAGTGTTCCCTGCTCCTCTGTGGCCCCAGCTTGAGGACAGCTGCACCTTCTGATGAGCTGATACAGGTATCAACCAGGCCACCCCAACTGGATGTTTGCCTCCTAGGAAGCTGAAGCAGATGTCCTGGTAGGAAAACAGGTTACTGAGGTTGAAAATATCATATAAAATATTGTTTTATTTCTTCTTATAACATTTAAATGTTTGTAGCTGGCATTTTCCTCCATTAGATCAGTTTTGTCCTCAAATTGTTTGCATCAGAGTTACTTCCTGGTGAGGTTGCTGGATTTTTCCCTCAGAGTCTGATATGGGAAATCTAGGTAGAGCCAGAGAATTGACATTTCTAATGTCCTACTGATGCTGCTGTTGCCACCAGGGTTTAAGAACTACCACTAGTTTCTTGGCTTTTCTAAGATCATATTCTTAAATCCTAGGATCTCTTTATTCTGAGATCATACACAAAGAAAATAAGAAAAGTAAGATTAGAAGGTTCTTTGTTGGCTGCTTTTTTTTTTTTTTTTTTTTTTTTTTTTTTTTTTTTTTTTTTTTTTTGCTGTCCTCAGTGGGTTTTGTACATCAAAGGCCTAGCAGAGATTTTAAAAAAAAACTAATGATGCTTCCTGGGAGCTTTTTGGGGTCCTTTGGGTCTCCCTCCCCAACCCTATCTGGCTACTATGCCCCATAATGATGGTGATACCCCTTCATTGATTGGTGGCTCATTCTTAGCCCCTGCTTTTGTGAAGTCAGCTCAGCTCACAGGGTTTCACCATGGGAATCTGCTCACACTCCTTGAGATTTCCCTTGGGCAGCTTTCAAAGCAGTTCTAGGCCAATGATCTTCATCTAGTCGTGTGACAGGGAAAATACTCACATACTCCTTGGCCTAGTGTCAGTGATGGCGTTGTTACTTCTTAAATGTAGCTCTTTGCAGGGACAGGATCACTGTTTCCAAACACTTTAGACTTTTGAGGCATCAGTGCAAAGTACAAACCAACTTTAGAGAAATATCAGGCTCCCTGATTGATTGGCCTAAGGACCCTCTTCCTCACCAGACCTTCAATTGAGGGAACCACCGCAGTCGCTACTCCCCTTCAGGAATGATAGCACTGGGCATGGCCCAAAGCACAACTTTCTCCTAAAAAAAATCGTATATATTTGTGTGTGTATTTACACTATTCTATATTATGTATGTATTTTATATATGTACTATTTTATATTATATAAAATAATATAATTATTTTATATTATATAAAGATATATATATATATATATATATATATAAAATCTTCAACATTCTTGTCCTGTTTCTTTGCTCTATTATTCCTTTACTTCCTTCCTACCAGTTCAGAATCTTCCTACATGTTATCATTTTCTTCAAAGTCTACATTTTCATGTGTCCTCTGTTTTTGATTTTAAAGAGGATAAAACAGAATAAAGCCAATCAAAACAAACCAGTGTAAGAGATACAGGACTTCAAAATATTACAAAATCAACAACAGTTACCATAATGCCTCTTGATATCTTCAAAATATCTGCAAAATATCTTCGGACATAGTAAAAATCAAACAGAACAAAACAGAATGGAAACAATAAAAACAAAACAATGAATGCAATAAAGGACTTCAAAACAAGCCAATAGAATTTTCCAGCGCTCTCAGTAAGCAGCTCAGGCCTGAGCTGGGAGGAGAACCAGCAGCTCCAGATCTCCGACCATGGAGGGACTCAGAGTGCAGCACAGAAAGGCAGTTTGCCCACCCTCTCAGTAGGGGCCCCTGGCCTGAGCTGGGAAGAGAACCAGCAACCTCAGAGCTCCAACCATGGAGGGACTCAAGGCACAGCACACAAAGGCAATTTGCCCACCCTCTTGGTAAGTGCCCCTGGCATAAGGCAGGAGAAGAATCACTCAGCAGCTCCCATGAGCCTACCAGTGCGGGCTGAAAATCAAACCTGGCCCCCCCACAGTGTGCAAGTGAGAGCCAGAAATCTAGACATCTCTTGAGAGGTTGACCATATGCAATGAAGTAAATAGGGGGGATTTCCTTCTACCATTTCTTTGAAGGCAAATATTGTTATCACTGTTTTGCTTTGTTCTGATTAACAGTATTACTCTATTTAATGTTCTGTTTTAATAAGTTCTACAATGTCCTGTATTTCCTTTGATTTGGATATACCTGATTGAAAGAACAACTGTTGTAAATATAATAGGATATACTATGGTACCTATTACTGTTATACCAGTAATATGTTGAGGGTTTCTGTACCAATTTCACTGCACTGTCTCAGTTGGCTTTGTCCCGTCTTGTTCTGTTGTACTTTGCTACCTTCAAAATAATAAAACATTAAAATAAATAAATAAATAAATAAATAATAAGAAGTAAATAACAAGGCAGATCAGTACTGAGCAAACTGAAACATGATATAACTAAACAGAAAATGGACTTGAAAAGCAAAAGGAGGGAAAGAGAGCACTCTAAAGGATATAACTGCATGTATGATGAAGTGTGTAGGATTGATAACCCTGTTGCTAAGTTTTTGTTGGATCGATGAACAGAATTATTTGCAGCCCCACTGTTTGAATATCCACCTTGTATGTTTTAGGTTTGTAACTTGGACAACTATATCTAGAAGACAATATGTAATTTATCAACTAGTGATTTCTTACTGTTTATTTTTTCTTTTTCTTTGAAATTCTGTATTGTTTCTTCCCTCCTTTTTATGTTTTGATTTTTTTCTCTTTAAATAATTTTTTTAAAAGCCATAGTCAATCCAAAATTGCTATCATAATATTTCTTTCTTTTAAATAGCTGCTCCTGCATCACATTTGCCATAATCAAACAAAATATAACCCAACCCAACAAAACAATGAAAACAATTTAGGACTTTAAAACAAGGTCCTAGGGAATCAACAATGGCTGCAACCCTCAGAAGGAGATCCCCCCAGATGCCACACTGCATACCACTATCCTCTGAACCTATGATCAGACCTCTGGCTCTAGACCTGCAGTGTTATTGAAACACCAAAGCACCACAGACATCCAATTGCATTTTACCTCCATAGCTATGGTAACAACCTGTGTTTCTCCAGATAAACCTGTTGTTTACAGTGAGGAGGGGCAGATGGGGTGGGGAGTGGTGCTTTTTGTTTGCCAGCAGCCCATGCTCTAGAAGGGGATGGGGTCTGGCTGTTCCAGTCTGGTGGCAGCCCACAGATGGCACTGCTACCTAGACTGGGCTTGCTTCCTGGTGTGGCCTTGCTCTCTCTATCCCCGGTCTGTCTTGTTGTGTCCTCTTACTAGGGATTTCTTATCTCTTTCCTTCATTGGTGCCTCAGTCAAAACTCTCAATTTTAACAGCCTGTAACAGTCAGAATCTTTTAACTTACACCAAACTGGTTACAATATCTAGTAGCAAGAATCTGTGTTTGCTTATGTAAATTCTTGTGTGACCAGTGTAGATTTTATTGACTATTTCTCAGGGTTAGGTGAAGAGGCATAAAATCAGAGCCAAACTGTGTATCAAATGTTAAACTCCTTTAGCTGTTTCTCTCCCTGCAGTCTCCATCAACTGAGGACCCCACCCTTTAGGGTTCCCCTATCACCTGGGGATCAACATCACTTTCCTCTCCTTTAACCTTTCAAATCTCCTGATGGGAATGTCAAATCCCTCCTCTGCTTTTTTAATATGATGTGAATTTCTCAAAACAACCTGGCTCTAACAGACATCAGGTCTTAGAGATTCTGCTTCTTATTTTTATTCTGTTTTGGTGCAGCAACATTATCTCATTTAACCTTCAGGAAAAACACTGTGAGAAAAACATCAGAAAAGTTAATATTATTGACAATGAAATTCATATGCTGAGATATTCAGCTACTTACTCAACTTTACACAGTGGGGAAAAATGACTAAATTTGCTTTTATGTCTGAAACACATTCTAGTTTTAAAAACTGAATCTCATACCAGTATGCTTACTTATGGACTTCCTTTCTTGTTTACTGTGTTAGTCACTTTCCTGACACTGGGACAAAAATACCTGACATCCACAATTTAAAGCATGAGAGGATTATTTCAGTTCATGGTTTCAGTCCATGGTTGACTGTCTCCAGGGAAGAAACCGAATGGTGGAAGGAGAAAGCTGTTAAATCCATGGCAGCCAGGAAGCCAAGAGAAGACAGGAGCTGGGGACACAAATATACCCTTCCAGGTCACACCCACTTCAACAAGAACCCCCCAACACTGTCCACTATTGAAATCCTCAATGGAAGAATCTTACTAAAGAGCACAGCACCACTACAATCCAGTAACCCTTCAAATACATGGGATTGGCAGAATATCAGCAGAGTAGAAAGGAGTACAAACAGATGAGCTGGCCCAGGCACAGAAAAGCCTTGATTCTAACAGAATCAGTATTCTAAGGAAACATGTCTTTACTTTCAGCTAGTACCTATCTGCAATAACTGTACTCACTACCATTTCAAAAGGTTAATTTCAAATCACTTGTATTCTAAATTCCCATCAATTAACTCACACTGGAACAAAGTTTCAGCATATTTTAAACAAGAGGGGCAGTGGTCTCCTCCTGTGAAGGAACATGGAATTTACTTCTGAGGCTGCTATTAGGCTTTAATGCTAGATGAGTTGCGAATTTACCTCCTCTCATTTCAAAGGCAGGGGAGAACTGGCTGGATGAAGAAAGTAGATGAGATTACTCTATCCAAAGCATGGATGGCAATTTCTATTAGTAGCCATTCTTTACCTCTTTGCATTCTTTATGAACCAAATGTTGCTTAAAGTCTTAGTGGCTTAGATTATCAGCTGTATCAGGTAATGTTACCCATGATAAGTGCCTGCTGCTAAGATAAATGCTGTGTTCTGTTTTGCAGCTCAGCTCGTTTTAATGCAGACTCTTAGGGGCTTGTGCAACAGTAGGAATCCATTTATCGGCACAAAACAGCCTCTTGTTTACACGTGATCACTTGGCAATCATGTGGCCTTGTATACAACAAGTCAGAAAAAATAATAAGCATGGATCAATCTGAAGTGCTGGAACAAGAGTGCTGTCTTGACAATCAGGAATTCTTTGTGAAGATTAATGTGGCTTTTTGATGAGATGCCAAAAAAAAAAATCACAGAGGCCAGATTTAGAAACAGGCTCACTGAAGATTTTTCAGGCTCTTCATTTTCATAAAGATTCTTCACAGGAAATGTTGAGCAATTTCTTAATAATTGGAAATCAAATGTAGTAAAAAGAAAGTCTTCCTAGGAGTTTTCCCTAAAGGCAAAATGATCTCAATTACTGCTTTTCTTATACTAAAGAAATTATGTTCTGTAATTAAACATGTAAAGACATTGATTTTTCCCTGTAAACTCCATTGTCTCCAACTCTGTGCATACTTTACCTGAATTTGAATACATGCACCTTGCATAAGGAGGCGATCACTATGTGATGTGACTTCAGAAATGCCACAAAGCCCTATGAACTCTAATGGTTTTTGTTTACTTTTCCTTCTGGTGGTATCAGAGCAATATTTTCAAGCTAAGTGTTGAGAGACAGTCGTCCATGGATCTCTCATGCTTTTATACATTTTGCTGAGTGTTTCATAAATGAAAGGCAATGACTGTTCTTTACAAAAGACCTTTTGTCAGAAATAAATTGCATTGAGCAGCCTTGAGAAATAAGGTAACATCCATCCCCACAC
>PVLA01006881.1:24842-115321 GCA_004027455.1 Hydrochoerus hydrochaeris | reverse complement strand
CATGAATTTCTTCAGTTGTTCTTTGTCATGGAAGTATCTTGTTTCTCCATTAAATTTGAATGAAAGTTTTGCTGGGTACATCAGTCTGGGTTGAAGGTTGTTTTCTTTCAGGGCTTGAAATACCTTACTCCAAGCTCTTCTTGACTTGAAGGTTTGTGCTGAAAAGTCTGCCATGATTCTAATGGGCTTTCCTTGATAGGTGAGTTGTGTCTTTTCTCTGACAGCTTTTAATATTCTGTTTTTATGCTGTATGTCTGAGATCTTAATTATTATGTGTCTGGATGTGGATTTATGTTGATTGTGACTGTTTGGTGTTCTATATGTCTCACTTACCTGCATATCAGATTCTGTTCCCATGTTTGGGAAATTTTCTGCTATTATTTCTGTAAATACTTTACGTATGTTATTTGCCTGGACTCTTGTATCTTCACTAATGCCCATTATTCTTATATTGTTGTTCTTGGCATCATCATGAAGCTTCTGGATTGTCATTTCATGCTGCTTTGTTATTTTTAAGAGTTCTATCCTTTCCTGATCATTAACTGTGATCCTGTCCTCAAGGTGTGAAATCCTATCCTCAGCTTCCTTTAGGCGGTTTTGCATGCTTTCAATAGAATTTTTTGTTTCTTGGATGTCTCTTTGAGTTTGTTTCATGAATTCTGCTTGTTTTCTATATTGTTCATTCAAAGTTTCAGTCAGTTTCCCATGCTCATGTACTTTTTTCTCTAGTTCTTCTTTAGCTACATTCAACAACTCCTTTACTAAAGTTGTTATTTCTATCTTTACATGGGAGACTACTTCTAATTTGATTTCCTCTATAGCCTGATGCAGTTGTTTTTTTATTTCACTTGCTATCTTTTCAGAGATTCCCGATGTGTTACCTTTGGGGTACTCTATTTCAACGTCTCCTATACTTGCTTCTGGTGAACTATATGTTTGAGACTGCATTTTGCTTTTTCGTTTTGTCATTTTCACTCTGCCAGGTGTTTTCTATGTGTAGGAGGAGATCCATACACTCTTTTCAGACACACCAAAGTCTTACAGTTAGTTGTAGGGGGTTTTACTACTGGCCCTATTTATCCCCTGTACACCTCTATTTTAGGGGTATACTCACCACACTGATACAGTCAATCTGGTGTAGTCCAGAGTTCACCACCTGGGAGCAAAATTCCAAATTTTCTCACACTAACTGAATCCTGCTGAGATCTTCTGATGTTCCAGGTGGGAGGGCGGGCCCATCTATAGCAGTCCAGGGCAGTTTTCAGTCTTGGGCAGGCCTCCTCGATGTTCCCGGTGGCAGGGCAGGTCCACAGGGGAGGTTCCAGGGAGCCTACCCCTGATGCAGGCTTCCGCTAAGTTCCCGGTGGCAGGGCGGGCCCACGGTGGAGGTTTGGGGCAGCTGACCCCTGATGTAGGCTTCTGCTAAGTTCCTGGTGGCAGTGCGGGCCCTTGGTGGTAGTTCCGGGCATCTTCTATTTCTTTAATGTTTAGTATAGAGCTGATGGGTATTTTGAATCTGACAGTTCCAAACTCTTCTGTTCTTGAGAGTTCTACATCTTTACCCTGCATTTTTACTTGCCTGCCTTTGTGTTTGCTAATCTTCCATCTTGACCCATGAAGCTACCATGGTGAATCTTTCCTTTAGACAGCACTGGCTTCTGCTTGTCCACATAAATCAAGGTGCCTCTCTGAACCAGAGCTGCTTTCAAACCCCTTGATTTGGCTCCAACCAAGAGTCCTCAGGAGTCTATTCCTTGTTACTTTCCAAGTCCAGTCTCCCCTGCAACATGGTTGCTGTATTAATCTGGCCTCGTGATAACCTCATCCTTCCTTCAGTGTGAAATCAGGCCAGCTCTGATTTTCTACTGCTTTGACTTCTGCTTCTTTGCTCTGGGTTCTCTGCTTCCATGGATTCCTTTGTTCCTGTCTTCAAAGTTTTCCTACCGTCACTTTGGAACATTGAAACACTGGTTTCTATTCTCTGGTTCCCTCTTGAGAGGGGTCCTGCTCAGACTTTATTTGGTAGGAATGTGGGGAAAAGGATGGGTTATCTTTGGATAGTTCTACTTTTTGTGACCAGCCACTAGTGACTCAAAGGGAGCAGCTCATCCTAAGTGTGATGGTTGTAGACTGGCCAAAAAAATGTGTAATATAAATCAATCTATTCTTCCATTGAGACTGGTGTATCCAATTTCTCATTACCTCATACTAATAATGCTATAGTGATCATTTTTGACTAGGTCTTGTTCATGTGTGGCTATGTCTCTAGACTTTAAACCTGGTAGTGAAGGATTACAAATACTCCTGTTTGCTTAGGTATAAGGAAAGGAAATCTCTTGCACATAGATAGCAATATTTACCAAATTTTAACATATATACATACAAGGACTCAACAATTCTATTTCCAGGAATTTATCATAAAACATTCTCTAGGAATATTTGTACCACTAGGTGAAGTTAAATGCACAGCTTTTTTGAAATACTGTCTGTAACAAATTTAAAAATTGATTTAAAAATCACATGTTCTACCATACAAAAAAAATTAGTAGTAGCTTGTTAAGTTAAAAAGGCAAGGTTGTAGAACAGTATTCTGAATATAATGTCTTTGTATACAATTTTTATAAAATTTTATTTATGCTAAAGATATCTTTGATGCAATCTATCTATCTATCTATCTATCTTTCTTTCTTTTTATTTATTTTAAAGATAGTAAAATACAACCAAACAAGACAGAACAAAACTGATCAAAACAATGCAGTGAAATTGGTACAGAATTTCAGAGCAGGATACCAGGATAACAATAATAGGTACCATAGTGTATCTTGTTATCTTCACAATAGTTGTCCATTCAATCAGGTATAGCAAAATCAAACCAAAAATAGAACACTATAAAACCAATCAGAACAGAATACTGAATAGAGCCAAAAAACAGTGAAAACAATATTTGCCTTCAAAGACAAGATAGAAGGAAATCCCTATATTTGCTATATTGCCTGCTGTCATCCTCCCAAGAGATGCTCAGACCTCTGGCCCCAGGTCAGCACAATCAACCAAACAATACAAGCATTTAGTTGCTTTATGTACCTTAGTTGCTATCAACTCCAGCTGACCTCAACACCATCCAGTTGCTAAAGAGTGTGGAGGGTGGCCGGGGAAGCAAGGGGTTGAGGGAGGGGCCCTGGAACATTAGATTCTCAGTCCATGTGCCAGTAGGCTCCAGGGAGACCCTGACTTATTTTCTCCCTGGCTCACCCACAGCTCGCACCGCTTACAGGAAGGCTGGCTTGTTGCTTTCTTGGTCAGTCCCGAAGTTCCAGCATGGCTGATTCTCGGGAAACACTGACTTGTTCTCTCCCTGGTGCGCCCGTGGCTCCCTGGGGCTGCTTACCAGGAAGGATGGCTGGTTGCTTTTTTGGTTGGTCCCCAAGTTCCAGCCTGGCTGATTCTCAGGAGATGCTGACTTGTTCTCTCTGCTTTGAAAC
Organism: Hydrochoerus hydrochaeris; assembly: GCA_004027455.1. Taxonomy (NCBI): domain Eukaryota; kingdom Metazoa; phylum Chordata; class Mammalia; order Rodentia; family Hydrochaeridae; genus Hydrochoerus; species Hydrochoerus hydrochaeris. The sequence continues at coordinate 111,839 of PVLA01006881.1, read as the reverse complement.
AATTTTCATGAAGCTATTGTTGATCATTGTCTCTGGGTGGGTAGAAGAGTAGGTATGAGAGAATTTTTATTTCCTGCTTCAAATTTTATGGATCGCTTGATTTTTTTGAACAATAAAAAGCAATAGGAATTGCTTTTTTTTTTTTTTTAATCTGGAAAAAAACAATGTTGCTATTTTGGGGAAATGGGTTTAATGAAGAGAGAAGCATTTTTCAGGTTTCCAGTATCTAAATATTTTTGCTTCTTTTTGAGACGATAAAGAGTTCCTATCACTACATGGTGGTATTACATACCTTGCTAATAAAGGTTATACCTTCATGCCTTACATGTGCTAACTTTCATTTGTAGGGTTATTTGGTAATTTGAATTTTGAGGATATGCATTTACATGTCACAGTAAGATAGTGTGAATGAAGACAAAAATTGATGATTTTTTAAAAAGATAATTTCAAGTAGAAGTTCTCTAAATATTTTCAGGGAATTTAATGAAATAACTAAAGGGAATGTTAATAAGGGAAGAGGAAGAAGTTGAAGAAGGAGTTGAAAAGGGTAGAAGAGGGAAGTCATACCTGATGGAAAGATTAAAAAGATTTATTTGTACACAGACAGATCAAAGTCGCACATTTGTAACTAGTATAGAGAGAGGAAATAAATCTATTTGCAAACTGTTTTATTTGTAGGAGGAGAGACTTTTTGGAAGGACAGTGGTGATATAGTACCTGTTTGTGGATTGCAGAATGGGTTTAGTTACTGCTTGCAATGAAGGGTCTGACCATGAATCTTGACTGCTAAGACATGGTTAGAGCCAAGAACAGATGAATAGGAAAACAATCCCCTAGTAGAAGCAGGGGATTTCTTTTACTGGATGTTATTCTGATAAATGCAAAGAACAATGACCATTATTTATAATTAATATCCGATTTATGGTCTTGGTTCCCTTCTTTACTGGCTATAAAAATACAATTTATTTTTCATGTATACCCTGGTAACCTGTTTAGAATGAATGTGTGTGTGGAGATTTATGGTGGTAAATTTGTCTTTATATGGTAAGTTAGTCCAACCCTTCTGTTTATTCTTTTTATTATAAACCATTGTAGATAGATGTTGGAGAAACAAGAATGTGGTTGTAGGTTTTAAAGCACCCTCATTTGGAAAAGTACGGTGGGTGGCAAATATTACGGGCTAACATAAATAGAAAATGATAAAACATTTTCACTACTAAAGTATGACATTTAAAGGTTTTTATTTATCAAGTATGTCAATGAGAAGAATTAGCTTTTCTCCAGAGGAATTAATGTTAATTGTACTATTCTATTGCTATTAACATGATTGGATTCTTTTTTTGTATTTTTTTTATTTAAAGAGAACAAAAAAGAAAAAAAGCAACACGGAAGAAAGGGTAGCAATAATACAGAATTCTAAAGGAGGGGGGAGGAAAAAGATTAAATGTCATAAATTACGTGTCATCTTGGAAATAGTTGTTCAAGTTACAAAATTAAAGCATACAAAGTAGACATTCAAACAGTGAGATTGCAAACAGTTCTGCTCAATGATCTAACAGAAACGTAGTAATATGGTCATCTCATTGAATTCATTTTTAGGCTTGGATTTTTGTTGGGCAAGTTTGCCCAGCATGTTCCAACATAAGTGGAAGAATGAGTCCTTTTCTTACTATAATGTTTTCTAATGTATTCTCTGTGCTATATCCTTGAAGAATGTCATTGAATGTCCCTCACTACCTATAGTGTTGTCGTTTAGTTCAGTGACCACAACCATGCTAACTTAGGGGGGTCATTAGGTAGGAGTGTCTTTTGTAATATTGGGATTTCTGCAAGATTATAGTCTCAATGAGGGCTGGAATTGACCACCTTTCCATCCCTGTTCACCATCTTTAGCAGAGGTCACCCTACAGTACCCTTTGAAAAGATAGTGGGCTAGAAAGACAAAGAGTGGCTGAAAAAATAAGGGTCAGGGAAGGGGAGAGAAACTTTAGACTTTGATTCCTAATACGATTATAGTCACTGTTCAATACTGCATTACATGCCAGAGAACTCCTAAGATTTTGTAGATTTTTATATCAGTATTGTTTCATGTTATTTTTGTAAGTAAGAGATACTCCTAACAGTATTCCCAATCTCCATTTCTTGCTAGATTACTCTATACCTTTTGGGGCTCCTTGGGAGACAATGGTCAGAGTCAGGAGACAGAGCACCCCCTGCTAGGGGATGACCCGCGTGGACTGTAACGTGATGATTTGCATTCACTTGACAAAGGCAATGGAAACACCTCTGTCCATGTTTTGTTAGCTGCTGTCTGCTTTTTACACCAAGCAGAGTGTAATGATAAGCACTCCTAGCTATGGAATAAAATGTGTTAAGGTTTATATATTGTGTTAAAACAACTACTTATCTGTCCTGGTTTAGTTAATTGTGCCATAGTATAGAATGCGGTGAAACAGAACCTGATGGACATTTGAATCATGTCAGATCAACTTAAATCAAACACGTATTGAGCAGGGGGTGGGGGCAAGGAAGGCTCAGCGCATTGTCCTCAAGGAGTTTGATCTGCAGATGGATTGAAAGTGTCATTAGAATACAGAAAATACTAATGGCACACAGTGCCTTTTTCAATTTGAAATGGAAGAGCTTGATATAATATTTTAAGATAATCTTTCAATACAGCTTATTTGGATACCCATTCATTTGGGAAATGATAGATAAGAATAAGAATAGAAATATATGAATCCATATAGAATCCTGTTTTTTTTCTTTTATTAAATAGTTCAGGCATAAAGTATATAAAATAACCATCTATGTGCAATCACCCAAGCTTAAGAAACAAAACATTGCCAATGAAATTATTTTTCTGCCATTTTATCCATTCCCTTCTCTCCTTCTCAGATACAAATTATAAAATCAAACTATATGGATCGTATCATTCTTTACATAAAATTTTATGACTATTTTGCAATTCATCACCTTCCCCAAGATTATGGAGATCTAATTAATTTTGATATTAATATTAACTGCTATATAGTCCAATGTACGATTCATAATTCATCTACTCTTCCCATGCTGGCCATTTAAATCACTTTCAATTTTCCCCAAAGGCAAAGTTTCTATGAACAATCTTAAGGACTGTAAACAGAGGTAGAATTGCTGGGAGATGAGAACATACTTCCTGAGCTTTATTCAGCCTTGCCAAGCTACTTTCCAAACAGATTTCTCAAGTCATCTCTGTGGCAGTTGGGGAGTGTTCTTCTCCTCTCCCTCACTCTTCCCTTCCTCCCCTCCCCTCCTCCCCCTCCCTCACCCCTCTTCTTCACTACTGTTGGCAATTTCAATTTTTAAAAATTTAATGATTATGTTATGTTATCATTTTAATTGCATTGTCTGGTTATCAGTGAGGTTAAGTGTATTTCGATAGCATTCCTATTCTGCTGAATTGCTTGCCAAAGTAGCATGTTTTTAAGAACATATATAAGCTGATCATACACCTTTTGAACATTTTTCCTTTAGCTACAGATAAAATATTCTATCATTTCTCATTATCAGTGTATTTTAAACTTCAGTGGCATACTGTGTCAAAAGAATATGTAAAGGAATATCCACATCTGACTGTGAAAGAATATTACTTTATGGGTTCATTGCTCATTTTCATAGTAAAGCCCTAAGACTCCAAGTTAGGCATAGCCTGTGGGGAAAAAACATGGACTTTGGAACTGGAGAAAACGGTGCTCTCCACAGGCCAGTTAGGCAACCGCAAACAGCCACTTACCTTACAAGTTTGCACCTTTGTTGCTTTCTCTCCTTCCTCACCTGTGAATTGCGGACACCAGGACATTGAGTTTGGACGACATTGACAACATCTTGTACAATGCCTCACTTAGAGTAAGCCTGCAGTAAACTGAAGTTATAAATAATAGAAATGTCGGGTTGGGGGTTTAGCTCAGTGGCTCAAGCACTTGCCTGGTAAATGTAAGGTCTTGAATTCAATCCCTGGTTACCCCCGCCCCCCAAAAAGTCTTGAATCTCCATTTCCATTTTTGCTTACTACCTGCTACCCAGATAGAATTCCAAGTAGGGGTCTGGTATAGCACAAAGTGTGAAATAGGTGAGTGTTATGGTGATTGCTACTACTTCAGGGTTGTGAAGTCATTATACATTTTAAATCACTGTTCAATATTTTACCTTGTTATGCTTCTTTACAGTAAACTGAAGAGAGAGGGGCACAACAGGTACCCTTATTCACCCTCATTTTCCAAGAGAGGGAGAAATGCTTTCTGATTCCTACTTTAGGAGCTTTGTCTTTGCTTTGTTTTTTTGATGCTTAAGCTGATTTTTGCTGTTTACGAGCTTACTAGCCAGGTAGAAAGAAGCAGTTTTTGCCTTATAAACAACAAGGATGCTCCAAGATGAAAGCATAAGAAACAATTTAAGGTTTCCTCAAATGTTTTAGACAGATGGTGTCCTCATTGTCTGCAGGCACTGCTAGCTTTGTCCTCCTGATCCACTGACCCTCACTGGCTGGTGCCTCATTTCCAGATTGTAGTTGAGACCTGGCTGGAGGCTCCCTCTGTCCTGTCTCCTCCGGTTTCTTGATTGCATGTCTCTGGTTTATATTTGTTTGGTGTTTTTATTCCTGCTTATCTCTTAGCCCTCCTCCTTTGGCAATCTTGCTTACACATGTATCCTGGGGACCCAGAGGGTGTCCCATAAAGTGCTGAATTTGGTGTAAGTAATCCTATTTCCTGGAAATAAATGTGATGCAGATTGCCTGCTTCACACCAAGAAGGTCAGCAAAGTGATCCAGAGAGTAATTGAAATGTCTCATGCTGTGATGCATCCACACTGACTTATTCTTGATTTATTTTTATCAAATTTGTGACTGTCATATAGAAGTGCAATCAGGAAAAAAAGTAGACGATAATTTGTTTTAGCTGATTTTTTTCTCCATTAAAAATAAGTACAAGTACTTGGTTACATTTTTTCTTAGTCAATGGTGTAGTGCCAAAAAGTCAGCCATAATTCTGTTACTTTGCCTTTAATTTTTCTAAGTTATCTATTGGTTCTATATTTTGTATCATTATAATCATAGGGTACATGCAATTTCACATTCTCTTCTTAGTATATGAGACATGCTTAGTATACACTGTTCCATGCTTTTACTGGCTACATGTGCTTGCACTTATGTGCCCAAGTATTCATGATACATTCCTTATCGTTGGGCATTTATATTGTTTGCAGTTGTTATTGCTATCAGTGGTGCTAAAATGATTGTTTTTGACTCTTGTGTTTTCATTTATGTGTGTATTTAAACACAAGAAAGGTAGTAGATAGTATAAGTATAGTATAAGATAGTTTAAGGGTGTGGTTTTGGAGCCACGTTTTCTGGGTTTGAATCCTGACTGATGCTTAATGAGAAATCCTCTCTGGCAAGTTACATGACCACTGTATATTCACAGTCTCATCTGTAAAAGGGGGGAAATTCTAGCACTTCATAAACTTGTTATAAGCATTGAATACATAAGCTTGTTATAAGCATTGAATATTGACACAAAGGGAAATCTCATTAAAATTTAGCTATTGCATAATTCTGATTTGGGGAGCAATGAGGTGGCTAGGGGCATAGATGAAATAAGATTTGCCAGTGCTGGGGAGATAGCTCAGCTGCACAGTGCCTGCAGGGCAGGCTCGAGGTCATGAATTTGATCCCCATTACAAAAAAAAAAATTTTTGCCATGATTGTTCTGATCATTGATTAATTGGAGTGGTGGGTACAGTGAGATTTGCAATACTATTCTACGTTTTTTATGTGTTTGAACTTTTATAATAAAAATTAAAAGCAGATGTAATATAAAAACATTTTGGTTTTAACATTTATTTTTAAATTTCTGAAGTATTTGCTTTGGGTAAATTTCCAGGAGTAGAATCTGAGCTGGGAGCTTATAATTGCTGTTTAGTGAAGAATGTATAAAGTACAGTAGAGTGTATGATCTGTGAACATGCCGGTTGAACATAGTTTTATAAAATGCTGGGTGTCAGCATTTGTATTAGCTTTCCTGCTCATGAGACAAAATACCTGACATCCAGAACTTAAGAGAGAGTGTAATGGTTTAATGTGGCTCATAATTTCAGTCCATGGTTGGCTGGTTCCAAGGCAGAAATTTCATAGAAGGGCCCTAGTGGAGCAAAACGACTCATTTCACAGGGGCATGGATGTGGAGCACAGGGGAAGAGCACCAGTGAGAGATGTACCCTCCAAAGGCACAACCCATTGACTCACTTCCTAAGGGCACACTCAACTGTAGGCATCAGTGGGTGAATCCATTGGGGAATACCGTGCCTCCAGGATCCAATCATTTCTCCAGGAGTCTCAGTCCACTCAAGTTGATGACCAATAGCACACCATTCCATGTTTCTCATCCAACCTTACAAATAAAGTAGCTCATCATTGTTTTAATTTCCCTTTTCTGATCAGTAGAAACTTTGAGCATTTTTAGAAATTGTGTTTAATGGTAGCTACCACTTTGTCATTTTTACATTATTAACTTCTGCATTTGGTCCCTTTATTGTTAGGGTCTTATAGGCTTCCATTTTATAAAAGCACTGTAACATCTTGGTAGAATTAAACTTATTGTAGCAGTCTTATTTTTAAGCGAAAGGAGAGCCTGTCATCACTATGCAACTATTTTGATATTTGATTTAAAAATTCCTTCTTCAAATAGCAAAAATTGATACTTTGCAAATCCGCAATGTGGGAATGTTTACGATCTTTGTGGTGTACTGATTTTGAGTATGTTTCTGATTTATGGTTGCTATAAATATCTGGTCAAGCCGTGATAAATTGCAGTGAGGTGACAGCCACCCCTGTTCTTTATATAGCATTCCCTCGGTGTACAGCCATCCTCATTAGGAACCATCTGCCATCGAGGCCAGGCTGGAGATGTCCCTCATCAATGAAATCTGACATTGGTAAATTTTCAGGAAGGGCAGGCAAACACTGTTTCTGCTATATAGTGTCTGTATCATGAGTTCATTCACCTTTTTCCTGTTCATTTCCTACTTTTCATGATAATAATCATAATTGCTAATTTCAGTTCAGAGTACGATCACCAGTTCTTGCTGCCGATTTTGAGGTACGATCAAACTGGTTATCATAAGGGTACCGAGAAGTGTATTTTTCACAGATTTGTCTTTTGAATCTTCTCTTTTGGGATTGGCACATTTTTGTCAGATCAACAATATTACTACATTTTCAAAAATTAAAATGCTATAGGTTCATATTGCAGCATGGTTGTCTTAATTACTTTCCTGCTCACTGCCACTGCAAACTTTAAAGGATAAGAGGTTTGACTCACAGTGCAAAAACCACAAGGTGGAGCAAGGAAGTCTGTTCTTGCCTTGGCAGCCACAAAACAGAGAGAAGGGAAGAGTAGGGGAGTGAAACATCCCCTCCTGGATTGGGCCCCCAGTTACCTGCATCTTACAACCAGGTCCCCACTTTCCAACAGTGCATTCAGCTATGAATTTATCAGTTCATGAGTCCATCACTAAGTACAGCACCCCTGTCACCCAATCACCTTCCCAAAGCCCCACCTCTGAGCACACGAGTGGGTTGGGCTATATCCAAACCACAACCGAGGCTTAAACTTTATAGCTTGCTGCATTTACACCAGTGATTTGCCAGCCATAGCTTTTCAGTGTGGGTTCCCAAAGGACTTGAGAGCCACATTTTGTGCCATTTTCTGAGTGGCTGTGGAGATCGAGTGGTGACAGGGATAAAGCCCTTTATTGGTTCACATTTGTATTTCTTACCATTTGGAAATGGCACCAGGAACATAAAATTGTTTCGTCAGATTTACGTAAGAACTTTCTCACAAAAAGCCTTTTTGGTGCACAGCACACATGTGAATTCTTCTGTAACTGTCCTTTTGAGGTATGTACTTCTTGTAGATTTGTGGTTCTTTTTTTTTTTTTCATTTATTGGGTAATTGTTCAGATAAGAAAATAAGTTGGAAAACCCTACCAATTACCTAAAGGAGACATGCAAACTGAATGTAATATCTTGTTTTACTTTTAATTAGTAATTTTTAGAAAAGATGAAATCAATTTTAAGCCTGAGTTTGGGATAAAAGGTTATGTGGCTGGTAACCAGACTCTAAATAAATAAATGTGTATCAGGCTGGGGATTTAGCTCATTGGCTTAAGCACCTACCTGGAAAACATAAGGTCCAAACATAAGGTCGTGAGTTTGATCTCCAGTACAAAAAAAAAAGTATATCTTTTAATAGAGTTGATATTTATAACCAGGAAAAATATGTTTACATACGATACAAAATTTGTCTATGAATGTATATTTGTGGACATGTGTACATTTTATTAAAGTTGTACAAAACTTATGAAAATAATTCCTAAAGAGTATATCTGTTGGTAAAGGATAAATAAAAGTTCATAAACACACACTAGTACAAACAAAGAAATAGCAAAATGCTCAGCTTTTGAGTTTTTAGAACTGTTGACTTTTGTCGCCTTAGGAAGGATGTTATCTGCTTCCCAGCCAGGAGATTAAAACCCAGGAAAAAGTGAACCAGAGTTATCGTCATAGGCACTCATACCCCTCCTTGATATTCTAGTTTTACTGTAAAACCTGGGCTCTGTGCTATATCTGAGGGGTGGTATCCAGTAAGCGGTTAGGGTTTCTGACTCCACCGTGAGTGGCAGCTACAAGTGTGCCCATGGCCAGGTCTGGTGGTGGTGGACCTGGCGTGAGTGGAGCCAAGCTTGTTGAGCAAGATATCCTTGTTATTTCCATATATCACTGATAGAGCACAAAGTGAGAAGCTTTGTACCTAGGAATATCTTCTTTTCACCCACTCTGTACATCCATGAGGAACCATTTGGTTTGCCCCTTTTGAAATGTGCTGTTAATTTAGAATGTCTTTCCTGTCCTGATGTCTAATGGAATTCTAGGCCAAACGTGTTTGGAGCTAAACTACTGTATTAGTTTGGTTCTAGTTATGTTGGGAATAACTATGATTTAGATCTACAGTGTTCCCCTCAAACATGATGTGTTCGGAGGCGGGGCTGTTGGAAGGTGATTTGGATCATGGCATCACTGTAGCTGACTTGCTACCAAATGACACGTCTCTTCCCTAAAAGGTCCTTGTCTGGCTGGCTTACGGCTCCTTCCGGCAAGTGTTGATTTGGATTTGCAAATTGGCGTCAGTTGCTCTAAGAAAACCAAATGTGCTCTAGGAGTAAAGTGGATCATTTATTTTTATCATTGTTTTCAAAACTTAATATTTTAATCCTATCAAAATTACTGTAAATAGGAATTGATCTAAAAGTCATATCATATAGGTTTCAAATGTGAACAGTTTCTATATGTGTCTTAATTTTTTTCGTAAAGATATAAAACCTTACAAGTAGAGGGTAAGACACCCTCCCCATCTCAGCATGCCTCTGTCCCTTCACTATGTCTCTGTGACAGTGGTTCTTTCCTACAGTCTCATCATTTTTAATTCTGACTGCATTTCTGTGTATTCATAAATAATATGGTGTTGCTGTGTTACGTAAGCAGTGCAATAACATAGTGTTTCCTTTTGCAACCTGTTTTTCCCTTGATCGTTTTGAGATTTATCTAAGTAGATGCATATACAAGTATTTTATTTTAGCCCCAGGATAGAATTCTATTGTGTGAAATGGACCATCATTTATTGATCATTCATCTGTACATGTTATTCAATTATCCTATAGCACTTTGAGGGAGGTATCTTTATAGTCTTTTTTTTTTTTGGCTGCCTCTGGGATAGAACTCACAACCTTGCATTCACAGAGTGGGGCCTTAGCCTACTAAGCTGAACCCGGGGGCACGAGGGAGGTATCTTTAAACACACAGATTCAAACTCATGTTTATCCAATCCCACCATAGTTTCTATAAATATTTGGAAAATAAGCATTAGAAACCTGGGCTTTTAGGCTGCCTCCAAAGCATCTCTGTGACCTCATTGCAGAGGAAATTGTTGGTTGTGTGCCCTGCTTGCCTGGAGCATGTGAGGCTGGGGCAGTCCTGTCTTCCTCTGTGGGGGTTTACAGTGCAGAAGGGCCCTGGGGTCTTCAGAGAACATCTTGCCAGTTGTATGGAACATTAGCCTAAAGGAACTGCAAGATCCTTTCTTTAAAAATAATCAGTGTCAATCAGTGATGTACTTGAGGTCCAAAAAGCACTTGAAATCAAGGAGCGGTTTCAGAAGGACGTAGCCTCCAAGAAGCTTAAAATGTAGCAGGGGAGGCAAAATTACTGCAAAACCGAACAATTACATGCTAAGTAACCTGTTGTAAATTGTACTTTTTGTGTTTTACAAAAAATAAGACATAGTATATTTTTCCCCGTACCTTGATTTCTTATCTAGTAGTACCTTACAGAAATCCTCTCAAAGTATCTACTACAGAACTGATTTACTGTTAACAGCTGTAAAACTGTAAAGTATTATATGTTATGGACACATTATAATTTATATTCACATCCCTTTATTAATGAGTTATGGGATAATGATTTTTTTCCCCTGTAACCTGCTAAAGACGGTAGTAGTTAATGTCCGTGTGTGTGTCCGTGTGTGTGAGTGTGTGTGTGTGTGTCACTGTGTGCTCTGGTTCACCAATTTCTGTGGAAGAGATTGCTGGGATGAGATGACCGGATAGAAGAGTGTGTGTATTTGTACTTCTAATAGATACTTCCATGTTGCTTTCTTTTTCCTTTGCCTGTCTCTCCTCTTCGGTTCCTTCCCTCCTCCCCTCCTTCCTCCTTTTTTCTCCTGGAGATTAAACCTAGGCCCTTCACACTGAGCTACTATCTCCAGCCCTTTTTAATTTTTTATGTTGAGACAGGATCTCACTATGTTGCTGACTGGCCCATGCTGGGCTCAAACTTGGAGTCTTCCTGCCTCTGCCTCCCAGAGTGCTGGGATTTATAGGTATGTGTTACCATGCCCAATTTGCTAAAAAAGCTATGATTTGTTATTTTACCCACAACCAATTCACAAGAGTATCTTCTACCTATGTTGTCACTTCTAATAGTAATGATATTAAAAGTGATAGAAGAGGCATAAAGTTAGAGGAGATTGCTACCAATTTCTATTAACACTGGAATATGAATATTTTTTTCATATATTATGTTAGCTATTTGTTTTTGCTCTTTTGTATCTTGCTGTTTTACTAGGTTTGTGATTAGCTTTTGATTTCCTTTTCTTGGTTAGTTTGTAGGGGCTGTATATGTAGAAAATATACCAGTACTTTGTCATCTGTTTTATAGATATTTGGACATAATGTAGCTTTTGTTTGTTGGCTTTATCTACTAGCCAGTCCTCCAAAGGACAATAGCAGCAAACTGAGTTTCACTAGCCGAAAGAGCGCCCTAATTGGTCCAATCTATTACTCAAGCTTTTGAAGGCTCTGTGACTGAGACGCGAGGCTGGTGCGATGGCAGAGTCTTCCCGCGTGCACTGCTCCAGCTAGATTGTGTCCCTTCAGTGCTTCAGGTGTTCAACACTCACACCTATGTGCGAAATGTGGGAAACAGACCACTGAGCAGAGAGAATCTTAATCTGCTTGGCTAGACTCTCTTCCTCATGTAAATAGGGATCCTGTTACCATGCTTTTCTTTTCTTTTCTTTTTAAGAAATCACGCCACCCTCAAGGCCTCATCCACCTGTCGTGGGCAAAGTGACTCATCACAGCATTGAATTATACTGGGATCTGGAAAAGAAAGCTGAACGGCAAGGGCCTCAGGAGCGCTGGCTTAGGTTCTCCATTGAGGAAGAAGACCCCAAAATGCACACTTACGGTATCATTTATACGTAGGTGCAAAGTTGAATTGCTGGCTATTTTTGCTTTGATTTCCTGATCACGTAGCATGATTTTTATTGTCCCTTAAAAAACCACTGCTTGCTTTTTGGAGGAAAAAAAAAACCCCAAAAACTTATAGGCACCTGTAGTTCCAACTACTTGGGAGAATGGGATAGGATGATGGTTTCAGTAGTTTGAGACCAGCGTGGGCAGAACAGTCTTTAAAAAAAGAAAAGAAAAAGTGAGCTAGCATCCTTTGTGTTTTATACTGTTTTATTATTTGTGATCTTTGGAACATAAGCATGAGCAGTAACTTTGAAATCAAAGCTCCTGTACTTTGAGAGCATCCTTGACTTCTAAAATATTTTAATGGTGTATATTACAGAGATAGAAACAAAAGCTATTCTGCTGAAGTTAAATGAGGTTCCCATCGGGCTGTTCGTGCATAGGTGTGAGATGGGACCCTGTGTAGTCCAAGCCCAGCCAGCTTCTCTGATCTCATGTCTTACTGCCGTCTCCTTGTCCATCCTCTAACCAACTGCCCACTGTCCTCCAGCCTGAGCAGGCCGGGGTGATCCCCATATCAGGGCCTCCATGCTTGCTTTTTTCCTGAATGCATTTCCTTCTGTTCTATATGATGGGTTCCCTTACACCATGCAAATCTCAGATCGAACCTCCCTCCTCAAAGGAGCATGTGACACTGCCATCTCCTTCCCCACTCCGATCACAGGCTCCTGTGTCATGTGCTTCATAGCACAGAGCTCTGTTGGAGCTGTTGGATTTGTTTGCTTGTCCATGTCCTTTGCTAGTATTTAAATCCAACCAGAGACAGACAAGATCGCTGCCATGTAGCGCTCTATCCGCAGCTCTGGGGAAGCCTCACCAGGCAGGTGGCAGGCCCTCAATAGGTTTGTTGCATGCCTATGTGATTTCAACAGGAGAAATCAAGAAGCCATTTTTTCTTGGTCTTCATAGCAACTGACTTTTCCTTGACAGTCCTACCCCTTGCAAAATGACCATGATTTAGGAGCACCAAAAATGAGATGCATGTGTGTTTTGTTCCTTTACGGCTTTGAGGGAATTATACTTTTCATATCCAATTGTAAGAAATAAGACAGAGACATGACGTATACTTCATATCTATATCCCTGATGTCTTGGAAAACTGTAGTGCAGCATCAGAACCAGCAGGCTGGCACAGAGACAGGAAAAATATAGGACATTGTGTCATTTGTCTGCCTTTTTCTCCAGGTAGCACTGTGATGAAGTACTGGTGTGGGGTAGAACCCTGTAGGGTTCACCCTGGCCAGCTCCTCCGACCTCATGTCATGGCCCGTTCATTGTTAACTGTCTCCAGCTTTCTTCATCTGTACACACACACGCATGCTTGCGCACTCTTATGCTAATTGCTACCTGAATGGTAATAGCCCCAATATTTCAGAAAAATTCCTCTGTACCTAAAGGAAAAAGAAGAATAGAGAATCATGTGAAATGTACTTACCATATGAAAAGAATTCCTGGCTTGACTACTTGAAAATGTTATTTTAATTATGTCATGTTTTTGTCTGTGAAAGTAGTTTTCCTCTAAAGGCATGAATTATGATATTTTAAGTATTTCTATGGAGAAAGAAAAAGCTGTCATTTCTTTCCCCCGTTTCCCTCTTACTCCCGGCCACGCCTGGCCCTGGTGTATGCACGTGCATTCCCCTAGGTATTAGTATTCCTGTGCTTCCTCTTGGCTTTTGGCATTTGCTAAGTGAAAGACGCTGCCTCCCCTAGAGAAAAGGCAGCTGTGTGCACCAGCCTCCGGCCCAGTGAGTGCATCTGTGTCATTCACATTCTCCCCAGAGTCCCTGCTTTTGTCTGCCCAGAGGAGGGTCTTGGATGATGGCTTAGTTGCTGCATGGACCTGACAGCAGTGCCCAAGGTGAGGGTCCAGGTGAACAGCCCACGTTCCCTGGGAGGATTATGCAGCACTAAGCTTAACGCTAGGTGGCAGAATAAGACTGTATTACTCTTCACTGCTTGCTTAGTTATACCACTTTGTCTAGATAGTGTTAACTAGTAGATAGATGGCTTCCTTTCAAAAAGTGATTACCACCTGACACTGGGCTGATGGGTTTAGGGACTTCTGTCTGACTTGTCAGTGTGTTTCTGTCTATCAGTTTTGAGTCAGTGGTATCATCACTGACACTGGCTTCCACAGTAACCCGTCAGAGCCAGTCCATTACCTAGTGTTGTGAGTTCCCCTTTGTAAAATTCCTCCCAACTTCCACCCCCATTAGGCTGGGATGTTTTGCTCTACCAGGATGAAAGCTCCATTTTGTCAACATTCAGTGATGTGTCCCCAGGCCCTAGGACTCTGTGTAGGACATTTATTTGTTGGATGAGTTGCCTTTACTCCTCTCTTCTTGCCTTTTATTCTCTCTTGTAGGTTTTCTTTTTTAATCTCCTTTTTGTCAAATGTTCTCCAGTGGATCTCCTTTGCTTGGAGGAGGACTGTCAGTCTCCTTAGAACAGCATTCAATGACTTGTAGTTTGCCCACAACTGCTTCCCTGTTACCTCTTATTTCTGAGTATACTCTAGCCAGATCACTTTCCCATGTTTTAGCTAATCCTTGACTTTTCCCTGTATGTATGTTTACCTGTTTTCCCTATTTGCACAAATTGCTGCTATTACCCTATAATTTTTTCTCCTCACATCAGGTTCTACATTGACTGAGAAGCTCCCCTTACTGTCTTGCTGCCTGTCTCTTAAATCCTCACGCAGTTGGTGCCCATATCACACATTGTACCCATCCCATTATTGTATTACCGATGTTCTAGATGGACTAGGTGTTCTGGATGCTGGCCATGGGGCGCCAGGACAGACAGAAATTCCTCACGGTGAGGAAGGAAAATGGTAAATAAGATACAAAAGAAAAAATATATACACATATACACACACATATATGTACACGTACACACATATACATATGTGTCTCAGGTGGTGATAAGTATGAAAGAGAAAAAGCATAGGGAAAGTTGGGGTTCTGGGCTGGAGGTAAGGGCATGTTTCCCAAGAGGGAAGCTTCTGGGTGGTGTTCCTCAGCAAGGAGCACCTCCGGGGAGAGCAAACAGCAGGAGGGACTCCTTGAGGTGGGCGTGACCTTTGGGCTCCAGGAACATGAACAGGGTGAAGCAGTGAGGGAAAGAGAGATAACCATTCAGGTCTGCAGGTGACAGACAGGGGTCTGGTTTTTACTCTGGTGTAGAGGGGGAAAGCTGAAGGAGCTAGTTATGCTAAGGAGAGTCATGATCTGGTTTATGTTTTATGAAATTTCCTCTTCCTGCGAGTTGAGCTCAGGCTATGGGGAGGTAAGACAGCAAACAGCAGGGAGGACTAATTAGGAAGCTTTTGCAGTAATTGAGGTGGGAGATAACTGAACAGTATGAAAACGCGGTTGAACTGAAGAGATGATTTAGAGATTTTGAAAGGTTTGTTAGTATAGCTGGATTTCTAACTGCGTCATTTGAACCTAGGAGTTTAGGGTCAGCCTGAGCAACTAATGAGACCCTGTCTCAAAAAACACTAATAAAAACATAAAACATTTGCCCGTGGACCAGATATTGGGCCTAAGAAAAACAAGACAGTTAAGGGAGAGTGTGTGCATGTGTGTACCTGTGTGTGTACACACACACACACACACACACACACACACACACACACACACATATCCCTCTTCAAGGGACAAACTCCATCCAAACTTCATAGTCCTGTAGTCACTTAGAAGAATATAGATCATGTCAGGTCAATGCATTTTAGTTTTTAAAAATTATCTCTAGCTCATGTAATTTTTCTGGTTTTATGACTTACTTCTATCATAAGTATAGTTACATCTACTTTTCACACATGATGTGTTTCCTGCTTAGTGCCATTGGCGCCCCTCCTTCATTGCCTCACCATTTCCCTTTTGCTATTCATAGCGTTCTCTATGCCATATACCCAGCCACCCCCAAGATAATAGCTTAAAGCAAAAGCAAGCCCATGTTTTCTCACTGTCTGTGGTTTGGGCAGGATGTGGAAGGCTCATCTCTGCTCCACATGGTCATGGCTGGTATAGCTCTGTAGCCCTTGGAGGAACCGAATGGTTTCCTTCACATGTGTGTTACCTCTATAGCAGGGGCCGGGAAGGCAGGAGCAAATTGGGTTTCCTTTTCTTTCACTGCCTGCCACCTTCCAGTGAGCCTGTCTCATCAGGTGGTCTCTCTCTAGCAGGGAAGTGGATCTTCAGCTTCTGGCTAGTTGCAAAGCCTGAAAGCATGAGCTTCAGGCCTCGTAAGGTCCAGGCCCAGTGCTGTATGGTTTCATTCCTGTCTCCTTCCATCCTGTACCAGGGAAGAGGAACTACACTTTGGCTCTGTGGGAAAAGGAATGTGTTCCTGCAGGGATGGGAGGGACTGTCGGAGGCCAACGCGACCGACATATTCCAGCACATATGACTCCTCACAGGTGAAGGGAGAGATGTGCTTGTGGCAAAGCGGCTATCCTGTCAGTGGCTGAATCTACCAGCAAAGAGCAGTGAAGTGCAGCCACATGACCAAAGGTGCCTGGATGTGAAGTCGTTTCCCATGGCTCTGTCAGAGCTGTGCCCAAGAAGTCATTTAGATTTTTATTTTTTATTTTGAAATTTTTTTTAAATGTCATTTAGATTTTGATGCCCAACTGTCCTGTGATGCAAAACAGGGATCATCCAGTATTTAGAACTTTATTTTACTTGGAACTTTCACATTTCAGAAAATCAGTAAAAGAGACATAAACTAGAGCCTTGGTAAATGTTTTTCAGTTTTTAAAAATGGTTCAAGTCTTTGGATTTCAGTGAGGCGTCTCTCCAGAACAGGCTGAACTCTTCTGCATCCTGTGCTCTCACCCCGGTGAGGCCATCCTTCCTGGCTGTTAAATGCCCTTCCAATCCAGTGTTTCATTCTCAGACTGGTTACAGCTTCACTTGCTTCTTACAGCACAAGAATTACTGGTCTGATGGGTGAGTTTGGCAGAAGGGACTTAGAAGATCTTCTGTGTTCTTGCTTAGGGGTGCTCTTCCCTCTAGAGTGGGTAGGTGTAAGCTCTAGCCCTATTCTTTCAGCGGGCTCTTGGGGTGAGTGAAAGAAGCTGTCTGAGTAATATGTGAGGTGCTAGCATGACCACACACCAGACCTTCAGGTCACACGGGACCTGAAGCCTCATGTCCAGGTGAGCTGTCTTTCCTCAGTCGTGATACTCACTCCAGCTCTTTCATTTCAGCCTAACTCAGCTGTCCCTTCCTCACCCTCCTTGACTACCCCACTTGTGTCTCCCCTCAGCAGGAAACAAGCTTAAGAAGTTACGTGGAAACGTCCTTGAAAAAGTTAGTTGTGAACTTGAAAGCATGGTTTTAGCCTCTGAGAAAGGGAAAAAAATGAAATAGAAAAAAAAATAGGGGAAAAACAGTGGCAAATCTGGAGTACAGGGTGCTGTGGGGAGTTTTGAAGACAGGGAAACAAGAACTAGGTTGAAACAGGAAAGAAGAAAGATGTGGAAATAGACTCCCACTTTCCCCTCCCCAGTCAAAAATGAAGTCTTTGCAATATGAAGAAGGAAAAACTGAGACACGGATTTAGAAAAGGGACACCTGAAACTTAGTTAGATACCATGAAGACTGTCGATATCAAAGCAAAATTGGGACAATATTAGGTAATACATATCACTATCACCCTTGGAGGCCTGATAATCTAGAATGTGTGTCAGGGCAAAGCCAGGTTCTGGGGCTACCTCCCAAGGAGAGCGGTACAGTCCCACCATATCTGCTGGATCCCACCATCCTCTGAACAGACAAGGCCAACCGCTTAACTGCATCTTGTACTCATTTTGCATGCTTCAAATTATCAGGCTCAGTACCTTTTCCTTCTGCAGGTGTGTGGCTTTCCAGTCTCAATCAGAATTCTATTCTAGCACTGTTCAGCATCTTTTACCCTAGATAAATGTAACTATGCTGCATGATATTAGAGCTCTTTCTTATGTGCTCCCTACTGCCCAGCCATAAGCTACTCACGAGCCACATGCAGTCATGCATGTCTTCTTCAGACCCTTCCCCTGCAGAAGTCTTTTGCCTTTGATAGTTCACAGCTGTCTGTTAGATAGCCTCACTCACTTGAAGACCACATTTGAAACTCAATAACTATTTGACTCTCTGTCAAAGGCAAAACTTTCAAAGGTCATTTGAAATTTGTCATTTGAGGATAAATGGTATGGGCTAACATGATTATTTGTCCAAGGAACACAATTCCATGCCAGCTATATGCCAGACACTGGCTCAGCCATGTGGAACAGAGAGGTCACATGCTGGGAAGGATGGAGGTACCATATGTGACATGGGTTTTGTTATCAAGGAGTTCAAAAAATGAAGATCAGGTCTGTACTAGAAATAGATTGTGCTCAAAAGTCACGTCCACCTGCTCTTTTTACAAGCTATCGGAAGGTTGATTAGGTCATCTGGTGTTATCAGCATGCATGTCTCCTCCTGTCCAGGGGATATGCAACAAGGCACATTATCGAAGGTCTGGAACCGAGGACACTGTACAGATTTCGACTGAAGGTCACCAGCCCCTCTGGAGAATACGAGTACAGTCCAGTCATCTCAGTGTCTACAACCAGTGAGTACACAAATACTGTAGGTACATTTACCTAGAGATCCATGAAGATGACCAACAACTTAGAAATTAAGATATTCTGCTGTTTCCAACCTTTACTAGATGCAGAAAGAATTCGATTTTTAAGCACTGTGATGATGTCGTTTACTTGTTGGACCTGGTCGTAACATGTAACATAAGAAAAATTTAATTATGCTTTCACAAATAGAGTCTATGTTTGTGCCAGAAATGTCCTACACATGGATCTTTGGCACAAGGGTGGGTTCACCTTTCTCAGGAAGCAGAACAAAGAAGGTGGTGGGGCTGGGCCAACTGCCTGTTTGAGTGTCCTTGGTGAGGAGGTCCGCTCAGAGACTATCCACTCTGGAACCTCGGTCTGCCTCCTAACAGGTCACAGATTTCTGGTTACCATGAGGGAGGAACCATGACTGTGCTGCTCCCAGCCACAGAGGGAGGGTGTGCAGAGGGGGTGACCAGAGAAACCAGCTACAGTGCCTCAGACTACTTCTTCCTTGCCTCAGTTTTACAGTATTTACTGAAAATATTTTTATTTTCAGTACTGGAGACTGAACCCAGGTCCTTGCACATGCTACACATGGAAATCTGCCACTGAGCTACATTCTAGGCCTTTTATTTTATGTTACTTTGAGATAGGAACTTGCTAAATTGTGTGGGCTGGCCTCAAACTTGGTGATCCCCCTCCTGCCTCTCAGCCTCCTAGATAGCTGAGATTATGAAACTGATATTTTAAGACATTTTAAAGATGTATGTTTCCAGTATCATCTTTGAGCTACAATGTTGCACAGATCAAAATGATCAGAAATGTCCTTTGTGGCCCACAAAGGACACTGACAACACTGGCGAGTATTTTGGGGGTTGCATGAAGGAAATCTTCCTTTTGCCAGTAAAGTTATTTTTCAATTTCATTCAACATGGCATTTGGCTTGTACACATTTTCTGTGGATTTCAATTGTACCCTTTAGGCATTTATTCATGAAAATTTTTGCGTGGACAAAAGGTAATTTAGATTTTGAGTTAGCCTGTAATACCTTCAATTCCACACATGACATGAGGGGATTGGATCTCAGTTTAGCAAAGCCAGAGTTTAGTTAAAGCTGAGAGTGGGGATTCCAGATACATTCCTAAATGATGCTCAGCTAGCTGTGAAAAAAAAAATGTAATTTCAGAGAAGACTTTTGAAGTGAAATGATCAATTATGGAGATGCAGGCCAGGAAAGAAGGCCTGTTCCTGAAATGCTAAAGCATTTGCTTTTTATAAAGGAGATGGCTGGCCTCTGGGGGTCCTTTGGAGGAGGAAGAGGAGGCTGACCACTGGAAAGCCAGTGAGCTCTTTGCAAGGGCTAGGGAGACTTGGCAAGTTCATTTTGCATTTGAACCGTCTCTCCGAGGGACACCCAGCCAAATGCTCTCCTGGGACTCCTCTCTACTTCCTTCAGTCCTCCTGCTTCCCCAGTCACCCACAGGTCATAGGCCACTCTGGCATTCATGCCACTGCCCCTCCTTTCTGGAAAAACTGAGCTCCTGTTCTGCCTGTTGGACCTACTCCTTGGGCAAAGTCATCTGGGGCGAGGGTGGATTCCTCATATAGCTCTCCTTTTCCATGCACATGATTCAGCTCTTCCTGCAGTCCAGAGCAGTGGCTCACCACCTCAAACAACACTTCTTTCATCTTGTCTGTCTGCCTATTTGACTCACATCTACAATGTGTGCTCCTAGAGGAAAAGGGAGCTAGGTCTGTGTGAAGGAGGACCTTGATGGATGGATGCATGATTAACTAAGGCCCAGAGACAGCATTAAGAGTATGAAAAAGAAACACTGGATTTTCCTGGCTTGAACTCATGTCTGTTGGGAGATAAATCCATTTTTTACCAACTAGGCTGAGTCCACCTGAACCTGCCAGGTAAGGCTAACAAAGTTGGTTCTGCAACCAAGTATGGTGATCTCCTCATGGCTCAGCAAAGCTATGGAGTCACCGTGCCCTACGGAACTCTTTTAGAAGAAAGAAACCAGCCTACCTCTATCAGCTGAGAAGGATTATGTTTGTAGCTGGTGTGCCTTCTTGCCGAACTGATCTTGGGGAGACAGTCATAAAACCTGGTGCAGGCATTCTTCATTATAGTCCCTCTTCTTCCATGAGTAATGATACACAGCTCCTGTGGGGACAAGGGCGTGTTGATGTCAGGTAGGTGTGGTGGGTCTTCTGCACTGGTACACTGTTAAGTACAGCACAAGTGTCTGTAGCTGACAGCCACTTCAGCCCACTGGGTGATGGGGATCCAATATCCTCTTCCTTCTGCCCAAAGCAACCTCATGGCTCTGCTGGCTGGCTCTTGGCTGCCTTAGCTATTGTTATGTGTATAATATCTGAAGCAGACTCTCTTAAGGAGGCAGACCATGCTAACCAAAGAATTAAAAATGTGCACATTATACTGAGCAAGTGCTTCTGTGGGCTGATAATTTGCATTCAGTTTGAGAGCATTCTAATGAATCACAAAAGCATATACTTTGTTTGAATAAAGGATGCTCAACCTTTTTTTTCCTTCTCAGGTAAAATACATGGAGATTCTTGCTTAAATGAGGCATACAATTTTAATCAGCTGAACCCTTAAAAAAAGAAAAACAGCTGCTACTTGTTAATTGGCAAATATCTTCTCCAATGAGCTCATGATTTATTCACTGCTTCTAATAAAGACCTAAATTCCACCAAGCAAGTTGTTATCACCATACTATAATATCTGTGGGCACATCTGCAGCTAGATAACCTTTTACAGAGTGAGCCATGACTTCTTAAAGATCACTCTTCCTGTCCTTTTGGGTGTCCCCACTCAGATGCATCTTACCCAGCTCAGACAAGCATTTGAGCAGCATCAGTGTGATGTTTGTAATTGCAACACTCAGAGTAGACACTAGAAGATCAAACCCACTCAGGAAAAGGCCTAAATTTTTGGACTTACTGGTGGCATTTTCTTGGGCCAAGCCCACAAAGTCTTGGAGAGTTTTGGAGTGGGAGGAATACTACATTGCTTACCCTGGAATTTCCTTCCTGTTCTTTGAGACTCCTGGCTGTAGTGGGAGTAGAAGGCGTTGCTGTGCACTACAAACAAGGCCCTTTTCTTCCCCCTATCTTCATCAAGTTCATGCAAACTGTGAGACTTTTCTGTGCCTCAGTTGATTTTACATGTTCTCAGTGGAGATTTGTAGCTCCTCTTTACTCTCGGGACAGTGTGTTTGAAGGAGGAGGGTGAATGAGTTGATGCTGAGAAGGAGCTCCTGGCCAATGGTGCTTGCTTTATTTTGCTGAAACTCGGCAATCAAGGAGTGATGAACAATCGTGCTGCCTTCCCTTCATCTTGTGAAGGATCTATTTGTTCCCAGAATACACCGTGAAGCCCTGAATGCCTCTTGCAGAAATTGGAAGAGGCAATTTTAATTATATCATAATGTCAAAGTACCCTGGTCTTTGCTGCAAATAGTCCTTAAACTTATGAGCATGAAATGGACTTACTTCATTTCCCCACATTTGCATGCTACAGAGCTTCCTGGTGAGGATGTGCTAGGAAGCGTTCTCATCAGGAGAATCTTGCTGTACAGGTGAGATGGGTGATGTGGAATGGAGGTGGTCAGTGCAGACATGAAGAGATTCTGTAGGTGCTTGAAACCCCAAGAAATTTTCATTTTCTGAAGCTTGTTAAGCATTTCCTTTCAATTCACACTTTTGAGGGGGGAATTGCTTTTAAGACAACCCTTTGTAGTAAGACTGGAAGGATACAGTGAATTGGCCAAGTACCTTGACACTTATTAAACACTAGAGAAGAAGTAATATTATGGTCTTAGGAAGGAGGTGGCTACATCTATCTCTAACTGGGTGAACTTGGACACCTTTCTGAGTCTGTTTTTGTGGTGTGGAGGAGAATTTAAAAAAAACATCATGTGCAGCTTAATAGGATTTGATTCAGGTTAGTATACCACCACATTTTAAATTTAAGAAGAGAGGGGATGAGCTTCACATCTTGCTTAGGTGATTCTATCCAAGTGACCGGCTTTAAGTGGTGGTGGGACTTTGAGAGCTGTAGAAATGAGGTTGTTGGTGGGATAACAGGCATTTACAGACTTTCCCCATGCTGGAAAGGAAAACAAACAGTCTATTGGTTTACTTCATCTAAAGTGTGAGTGGGTCGCACGGTAGACAGTTTTAAGCCCACCTCCATCTAGCCCAAGGTTCTCAACCATGAAGCTGTTGACATTTTGGGTCTGGATAATTCTTGATTGTTGGCAATCTGGGCTGTGTGCTATAGGGTGTTAAGCAGCACCCCAGCACCTCTCTGTTAGCTGCTAGTAGCAACCCCCCCACAATTGTGACAACTAAAATGTCACCTGACATTGTCCAATGCCTTTGAGAGTATCAAACTGTCTCTCTTAGTCCTCTAGTGAAGGGTACAGGGTAGGCAGATCTCCCTTGGAACAGCTATGGACCTTGGCCTTTGATGGTTTATCGTGACAGTTTTATTTGAAACTTTTGGTCTAAAATATGCATGGAATGATGAAAGGGAAGTATAAGGTGGCTAACACATCTTTTAGCGACTGGCAAACTCTAGCAGGCTCAATTATTATAAAAAAAAAAACCCTAAACCTTTAAAGCGGCATAAATTGACTTTTACCTGAAAAAAGAGAGTGTCAGCAGAGGCCATTCTGGCCCACTACATTCCCAGTTTGTACGGTGCCCAGTTTAGTTTGTATGGCAGGTATCTTCTGAGGAAACCAGAGAAAGGAGCTTCATTGCTCAGAAACCAATGTTCCAGGTAGATTTGCTGCTGTGAGAAGCAGAAAGAGGCCAGCTGACTGATCTCTGCCTGCTCAACCTTACGAGGGAGAGAAAGCAAGTGGTGAGCCCTTGAGGCAGTCTGGAGTACAGTGCAGATGATGGAGCAGGTACTGGGTGTTTTCTTTTAGGATTTAGAACATGACAGGCTGAAAGTGAATACTACAGTGTAAATCAGAATGGGGGACCCTATTTGTCCCATTTTTAGTGGGACCTCAGTGCCTAGTGTATGATCTGGCATGTAAGTTACTTCACAAGTGTGTGTTGAATGAATGCATGAGGTCTACCTAGGTTATAACCTCAAAAGCCATTGTAAGGCAGGCAGTGGTGCGAGAGTGGGCACTGATGCTGGATACTTGGTTGGCCATGAGTGAAGGGTGGCTGCAGCAAAGGTTGATGGCAGTGGCCACTCGTAACCCTCTGACCTCAGGAGTAAGTGTGCCTTGGGTATTTACAATGCGCTGGGAACTAAATGCTTCAGTTGCATTTCCTTTAAACTTAGCTGTGACAATTTCAAAAAATTGGACAGGCATGGAATATGAAGGAAATGAAATAAATGTTTTGAAAAGATGGGCTGCTTTCATGTAGCCCTTCTTCCCAAGACTCTGCTCCTGTGGGTCTCCCTGCCTTGTTCTTGTCCCTGAAGAGTGCGAGTTCCCTGTGCAAAGCCCTCCCACACTCTCATTTCCCACTAACGTAAGTCTTTCATCTTTCTCGGACTTACTCTGCTTGCCCTCCACTACTTGGCTGGCTTTCTCCCTGACTGGGTTTTCTCATGTGCTCCCATCTCCCTATGGGTATGAACCCCATCTGCCAGCACAAGCTTGGGGTACACAGGGCCAACATATACATCATATTCCTGGGAAGAATGGACAAATTCCACTTTAAATGTCAAATAAACTTGTCCTTTGTTGTTCAAGCAGCTCAGCCAGTCTTTAGCAAATAAAACCAGCATATTGTGACAATTGCTAAGCTTTTCCTTGCTTAGAAGAGACATTTACTAAACCGTATGGAATCCACAAGGATTATTATCACGTACCTCAAAGCAATACTTTATAACTTGACAATGTCCCACACCTTTAAGTCAGTCTAAATGTTCTCCTAATATGTGAAAATGAGGTCTTTTACAATAAAAAAGCATTTAAATAGAAAATGTAAGATGTTTACAGGAACAGACCAATGTTTTCTTCAACGTGAACAAGAAGTAGCCACTGAAGGCCATGGAAGAATATAGCTGGAATGAGTTTTCTATCATTATATCTTGGGTGACTGCTTTCCATCTAATTTCTTTAGGAGAACCCGTAAGTAGTGAGCACTTTCATCAAGCTGTCAACGTGAATGATGAAGATTTGCTCATTCAAATACTTGAAGGAGGGTGAGAGATCTCTGCCAGCTTTCTTTTCAATGCTCACAAAAAGAATAGAAATACATGATATAGCTTTGCTTTCCTAAAAATGTCCATGCCTTTTAAGCTGCCTTCCAAACTGATCTCAGGTGAATGGTATGAATTACTAAGACATAATGATGATGATCATAAAACCCCAATTAAATATTACAGTCTATAATTATTTAATGAAATTTGTAAAAGAAACTTACAAATGTGTCATATCTTATTTCCCAAAATAATTTCTGTTCCTTGCTTAGGTGGCAAGTAGGTAAATTTCACCCCAAAATGCACACATCTAATTCCCAATGAAGCTAGGACATCTCTAAGTTAGCTGCTTTCTGGTTTAGAAGGTTGATAGCCACTGGAGAAAAGAGGTGTGTTAGAGTTACTGAAGATGAGGTGTTTCAAGCTGCCTCCTAAATGCAAAAATGGTGTCTCGATTCCTTTTGGATCGAGTTTTGAGTTCCTTAGAAGACAGGTGGCTTGTGAATTTGGTCTCTGTAATTTGAAGAGAATGTTCCCTACCAAAGCCAGGCTCCTAAGATGACTGTAAAAGCTCTGCTTTCCCCTTTGAGTGGCATCATTTTATACCTATTAAACAAGGAGAGTCAAAGGTAAAATGCCAGTTTCTACCAATATGGCCTCATGCTCAGTGCAGCTATGGAGGTCTGCAGTGAAGACCTTGTCCTCAGCTAACTTTAAGAGGCTGTGTCCATCAAAGAGACCTAGAACAGTGGAGGTGAACCGATGGCTTGCATCCTACAGCTGGCTATTACTGAAAGCTCTAAAAGGTTTGCCTTCACTAGCCTAGAAGAACTCGAGATTTTTGGAAAAATGATCTATCTTAGCCATCTGTAACCATTTGTAGCCACCAGTTGTGGAGCTTGATAAGCAAGTTAATTTCTTTTCTCTGTGTTTTCCCCAAGCCATGTTAAAGTTGATGTTCCCAATAAGTTTGGCTTTACTGCTCTGATGGTGGCTGCCCAGAAAGGATACACCAGGTATAGCTCTCTTCTTTGCTTATCTGAGGGTTGGTTGAACTCTTTATTTCTCCCAGTCAGGATGGGGATGGGAGGGAACAAGACTTAAGGGGAATCCAGTTCCTTTTCCAAACTGTGCCATATAATGGCTTCCAAACTTAGCTGCTTTAAGCATAAGGTTAACATGCAGGAAAAAATGTAAAATGTATAACTATATTAGGGGAGAGATGCACAAAATGTATCTTTTATGTCCTGGGAACATGAGCAATTGAAATTTCAATTTCTTTAAACAAAACAAAACTGGGTGAGGGGCATTCTGGAATGCAAATGTCACAAAAGATTGTCAAAATATGATTTTGATAATTTTGATGACACATTTATCTTTTATCTGTCCCACAGAGTTAAGCATAAATGCTAACTTCTTATTTTTTAATCATATTTATATTTTAATTACAGTGCCATTTTGAAAAAAATAGAAATGTGTTTTCATTTATTGTCATTTGAAAATATATAAAAAATGGTCATTACAATGACTGAGTTTTTTCAATAATCCAATTTGTATCATGTGGGTTAGTTAGATTTTAATGAGTAATTAATTCATATACCGTGAAGGGTAGCAACCTGTCTGGTGTGGACCAGCAGTTTCCACTCTTGGTACAGATATTTCTCATTTAACAACCTACCTGTTTAACAACCGTTTGGACCTAACGCTCACTGCTCGGACTTACGATGCACATTTGGACCTTCATAGCAGAAGTGTGAGCAGTGGTACAACCTTAGGGTGGCTGCTGTTGCCCCCCTCCCTTTTTTAAATGACAGCAAGGCTTCATTAAAGGTAGGAAAATAAACAGACTCTGCAGAGTGATTTTGGGCCACGTAAAAGTAGGAAACAGAAAACCCTACCACATGAGAATGGGCCACCATGCAGGAGAGAACACAGTGGCAAAAACTCAGTGTGGACTGTCCTTTCTGTATCACCCACTCCTCAAGCTGATATCAGGTCTAGGCCATCCTGGCAAAAACCTGCTCCAGTTCTTGCAAGAAGTCCACGTGTAGAGCTTTGGGAACTCTTCTGGTCATGTGTCCTGGGGTTTTGTAATTAACAGGTGATGCCTACATCTCCAGCCAGCCCCTAATCTCCTGTCTCATTTTTCCTTGAGAAACCACAGATACCCATAATTTTTATGGGGTGCAGAGGGAGTGGACATCTCCATCTTCATATAGCTACTTCCTGCTGAAAGCAGCAGTCAGCTCTAACTACTGGGGATTATGTGTTCTCTTACTACCTTGCAGTATTGTGTGGCTCACTGTCTGGGTTAAAGGAAAAAATGTCAGAAAATGAAAAAAGAGTTAGTGACTATTAAGTTGTCTGTTTGATGGAAAAAAGAAAGTAACCATGATTATTATTTTTTGTATGTAGAGCTCAAATATGAGGAGCAGGTCAGATGTCTACACTTCTTGTGGAGGACAAAGTATAGCAAAGGGAGAGGTTAGATACATTACTGAGAGCCTGAGAACCATAGCTCAGGAAGATCACCTACATAATGGATCTAATTAAAACCAGGGGCCTCAGTACAGGTGCCCATTTAAACTGTGATGGGTTAGGGTCATCATTGACCAATTACCTGTACCCAGTTTAAAGCTGGAGTCTTGCTTTCAGAAGAGGAGCCTCAGGTCTTCCAGAAGTTCTCAAGAATAGCTTTCTTCTTAGTCCTGTGTAAATTCTATAGACTATTTCCCATGTAAGATTTTTAAAGTTTGTTACTGTGTCCCTTGAGGAAAAACCATAGTGGTTTCTCAACTACTGGCCATATGGCTAAGGTCTCGAGGGGTTGTAGGGCTATCCTTCTCGCCTTCCTATCAGCCTTTTGATTTCTCAAAGAGATGTTAGACCTGAAATCCTGCCTACCTCATAGGTCTGGGAGATCAGTTATTCCAAGAGTGGCTAACTTCTGGACCTGTATGCATCAGAGAGGCAGAATTAAGAGAAATGTGAGTTTTATAATAACCTCAAGAGTGTCTAAGAGCATGGCCTGATACTTGGCAACCCATTTCCCTGTTAACCACAAGTAACCTTTAGTCTTAAGAATTTCTCTGACTCTATGGAGAAGCAGTACTGTCCTAAAGTTAGTTTTGCAGCTCTCTCTGTTAGTATAACTGTAGCTGCTCCTGCCCTCAAACATGGTGGTCATCCAGCAGTCACTTCATCTAACTTTTTGAAAAGTATGACACTGGGTGGAGGTATTGTCCTAGCTTCTGGTTCAAGATGCCCAAAGCAGTTTCTCTCTTTTCTGGTACGTAGAAGAAGGGATTTCTTAACTCACGTATTTTATTATATCATGTAGTAGGATCCACTTGTTGGCTAATTAGGTCAGGGAGACCTAGGATATTCCCAACAGATAAAATCTGTTTTGGCCTTTGTCAGAATTGGAGAATTGCCTCCAGTTTTACTAGTAAATCTCTTCCTGGCAAATAAGGGAGCAGTGTGGGACAATTAGGAACTCATGGTTAAGCATGTAGCCTTCAAAGTGACACATCAAAGGAAGAGTAAAGAATCTCTGCCTAGTGACAAAGATTGATTTCAACTATGGCTATAGATCCAGGGAGGATTTTCCAGAGAAAGAAGTCAAAACAGAATTCTAGCTTTTCTCTTTTGATCTGCTTGTGGATCCTGATTGGTGAACATAGAAAAGACCATGTCTAGCAAATGGGCATAGGTGTCTCAGTTTCCATTTGAAGTTTCTCTAATTTGTTCTGAATATGTGAGGCCAACTGGCAAATGAAATTATGGCCCACCAGTGCCTCTTCCTCCCTGGAAGATGGATCTGTGTTTGTATATTTGCAAAAGACTTTTACTGTTCAGCTATGGGGACAGCTAGATTTTCCTCTTTGCCCTCTATCACCCCATTTACTATTATAATATTGTAATTAACAGATTTCTTGATGTACATTTTCATTCCTATAGAAAGAATAGCCATCATATCAGTATCATTTTCTATCCCTAACTACTATTATTGTCTCAGTATGGTTGTGTGTGTGTGTGTGTGTGTGTGTGTGTGTGTTGAGACAGGGTCTTACTATGCAGTTCAGACTGCCCTTGAACTCACTTTGTAATCCAGGCTGGTCTTAAACTCTCAATGATCCTACTGCCTCAGCCTCCTGAATGCTGAGATTACAGTTATGCATCACCATGCCCACACCAGTTTGGTTCTGTTGAAGGAACAATGGCCTCTCTAAGATGGTTTCCTTCTATTTCTAAAGCACATTGCTGGTTTGGGGCTATAGTACCTGCCTGGCAAGGGCAAGATCCTGAGTTTGATACCAATAAACAAGCAAACAACAACAAAAACCTTTTGCTCACTTGCATAGTTATTAGCCTCTTTTATGATTCTTGAACTTTTACCAGGGGTACAACAAGTGGCCTAGATGAATCTCACCATGATAAGTCAAAGGTGAGGGTCAAAGGTTTAAAGCCATCTGCAGACTTACTAGGACCCTCTAATACTTGGCCTCCCCATCCTTTGCGTTGCTTTTTAGTTGCATCTGCAACTGAAGAGGAACCCTGAACTCTAGCAGCTCCTGGGGCCTCTCTCAGGAGCAGGGTGAGTTGTGAGAGGAATAGGATCACCACTCTGAGTACCTCCTACAGAGTCTAAAGCTGTTCGTGTGTATTCAGTGGGATTTAAGGCTGTCTGAGAAGCATGATGAGGGAGCTGAGGAATGTTGGCGTCCTCTGGGGCACTGGGCTTTAGTGGAGCTCTTAGAGCACTTGGAGTGGATGGGACTGATTTGCTGGCCTTAGGACATAAGGAGGTTGACAAGAACTCCAGAATGGTTGTCATCATTCAAAAAATAGGAAAGACCTATATCCCCCTTAGACACAGGTAGGGATCCAAGGACAGGATCATTAAATACCTCTCTCTTCCTCAGGGCCACTCTGAATACCACAGTTTCTGAGCTTTTCCTCAGATAAAAGTTCACAAAAGCATAAGGGGTTTTACTCCACTATGTTTTAAGCAGAAGCAGTTTAACTGAAAAAGTCTTATAGTTTAAACTGCCATCTTGTACCCACCTCTCACCATTTCCTAGTTTATACTGAATCCAAACTGTATT
Source organism: Hydrochoerus hydrochaeris (assembly GCA_004027455.1). Lineage (NCBI taxonomy): Eukaryota > Metazoa > Chordata > Mammalia > Rodentia > Hydrochaeridae > Hydrochoerus > Hydrochoerus hydrochaeris. Next base: position 82,007 of record PVLA01006881.1, on the reverse strand, counting down.
GCAGTAGTAGATTTAGTATTGTAAAGATAACTTTTTTCAAACGGTTAGGGTCAAATTTTTCCCACTGATTAAGGGCACAGCTTAGCAGCGAGGTCAGTGGAATCCTTGGGGTGTGGTTCATGAAGTTTCCCATGGTGCATCTTGGGTCTAGAGAAAGACAAATAACTAGGTCTTGGGTCCTTAAATAGTGTCTCAAGCAGAAGGAGGAGACCCTATGTGAGTCAAAGAAAAGTCCCTTGTGAGACTCAAGTATTCACTAGACCGACATCTCCATCTGAAGCTAGGATGATGCCAGCGTCTTTTATAGAAGCATAGAAGAAAGCTCTACTGAGGCCTTTTTGTCTCCATACAGGGGCCCTCTAACTCCTTGGGGAGAGAGGTGTTGAGTCACTTGATGGCTCCATCTAGTCCTTCAAAACTCCCACAAGCATGCATGGTAGAATCCCTCTCCACCAGGATTCCCTTTGCCACATTGAAAAAATATGGCCCTGCATTTGACTCACAGTTATTTGAATTTAGCTTTCCTGGCTGTTCTTTCCTTCTGCTTAGGCCATCAAGCACACGTTTCTAAATTACCTGCATTTTGTCAGAAGAAACAAGAAAAGGAGCTAGCCTAATTCAAAATAAAAAAGAGAGAGGATGCTCACATGTTCCTTGTAATCGGAGGGTTAATGTCTGTGAGTAAGGGTGAGATTCTGGTGACCACAAGGACAGTAGAAAACAAACATGGCAGAACCCATGTGGCTGATTCTGTGACAAACCGTACTGGTGAAGAGATGAACTAACCAGGATGAAAAAACGCCCTGAGAAAGAAAAGTCCATCTAGGGGGGAAAGTGCAAACGGTATTTTGAGCACAAAAAAAAGGAGGAAAAGAAGTACCCCTTACAGCAAGAGACAGGGCCACCATGAAGGAGAGAACCCAGTGGGTGGTGGCTTCTTCTACAGTACAATACTGTAATTTTTGCTGATTGTACTGTATACTACAGCACCGCAGTTTCACTGTAATGTACTTCTGTACTGCATTGTAAGAGTTATGTAAATAGAAATAAAGTCACCAGGTTGGCGTTTCCTGTGACCATTTCAGGAATGGAACTTGGTGGTTAAATGAGAAGTGTCCGTCTTGCTGGCTTTCAAATCAGCTGAATTCTGTGAATGGAGAAGCTGTTGCAAAGATGTGCCTGCGTTTCTCTGTACTGCTTTTTACCGGGTTATCCTGGGTTCCAAGCTTTTAAAATGACCTACCTCATTACTTTTACCGTTGTGTCTTTTAGGCTGGTAAAAATCTTAGTTTCCAATGGCACAGATGTGAATCTGAAGAACGGAAGTGGCAAAGACAGGTAGGAGCAGGACACCTAAACTGTGCCCATGTGCTGTGTGCCCCTGTGGCACAAGGCCTGTGCCGAGGGTTTTCAGCTTTCCCAGACAGTTTGTTTCTCTTGACAGCCCTGAGAGGTGAGTAGGTCCCACAGGAAAGATGGTGAGGACAAAAGCTGGCTGTTCATTTATCTTTTCATGCTCTGGGGATTTGCAAGCGTCAGTTATGATGTCTCTACCTTTTCCAGCTCAGTCAGTGCCGACTATGGAAGCAGGCGTCCCCGGCTCAGTGCTGGGCCCTGGGTTGTGAGTACTTCAGTCCTTTCTTAGGGCATTGATTACATTTCAGTCTACTTTTATTTTATTTTTTTTAAACAAGAATCCCAGCTGTTTGTAGAGAAGCAATCGGCAATAAGTATCAAAAATGCAACCACAGAACTTATCTGAGGTTTCATCCATACTGACCAAGGATAGGCAAAAGTTTTTTTTTTTTTTTTTGGTCTTTTTGAGTCAAAGTCTTATTATGTACCTCAGGCTGGCTCAAACTTAGCCTCTTGCTTCTGCCTCCCAAGTGTTAGTATTACAGCTACACACTACTGTGCCTGGCTAGAAAGAATGTCTTCTAGAGACATGAATACTTACTGCTCTCACAATAGATGTAATTAATTCAACCAGCCAGTACTTATTAAATGATGACCATTCACCAGGCACCATACTTGATGTTCAGGTAGAACAGGGCACAAAATGCAGACTTCTTCTCGTAAGCAGTCTGTGGTCACATAATGCACACACATAAGTATCTGTGGGACAGCCACAAAGCATTCATTTTATATAGGAGGTCAAGGAAACATCAGTTAATTTCTGAAATCGGAAATCCTACCCACTCCATTTCTCAGACATAATGCAAGAACTGATTTTAAATAACAACACTTAAAGACAGACTTAAAAAGCATTTTCTAAATAATTCTTAGGTTAATTTGGAATATTGACTCAAGAAATTAAAAAAGAAGAGTGCCATTTTATAAAGGAAAAAGAAAAGAATGTAGAGGGTGTAGAAAAAAGGAAAGAATTAAAATGAAGAAATTGATTAATCAAAAAATGAAAGATTATTTGAGAAATGTAAGAGTTGGCTCTTTACAAAAGCCTGTATGATAAAACAGACCAATTTTTTATAAATCTAAGAAAAAGAGAAGAAAAATTAGAAATTCAAAAGGGCACAGACATCCCAATAGTAATAGCAGAAATTTAATTCTGGAAAGATATGGTACATTTGTGTCCAATAGATTTGATAATATTGAAATGGGTACTTTTTTGGAGAAAATTTAAAGCACTAAATACAATCTAAGCATCAGAAAATCTGAAATAACAAACATCTATGTAAGAAATTGAAAAATTTACTAAAGTACTTAAGCACAGGCATTGTGACTTAACTGTCCTCCTACCAGGGAGTTTGTTCAGATTTTCTGTGCACCTGTAACAACTGGGAACCTTTCCAGAACAGAGAGGAAGCTGAAAAGCTACAAATCATAACTTTATTGCTAAAATCTGATAGTAAGAGAAAAAAAAGCTATTTATGTGTTTGTAGGTACTCATAAAACTTTTCCTTCTCCATTAAGAGGGCATTAGGAGGGGATAAGGAAGTTTAGTATTAGGAAGTTTCTAATAAAATACTGCCCATGAGTGTTGAAAATAAAGTTGAAAATAAAAACTGGGTGCAACTGAGCCCCTGTACAAGTTAAAGTGTACATATTTTTAAAGTACTAGGGATGGAAGCCAGGGCCCTTGCACTGAGCTACATCCTCAGCTCTTTCTATTTTGAGGCAAGGTCTTGCTAAGTCACTAAGTTTTGCCCAGGCAGGGATTGAATTTATGACCCTCTTACGTCACCCTCCCCGAGTGTGGGGATTATAGGCATGTGCCCTCATGTTTGCCACCATATCGTTTTTATTTTAAAAAGTCACCTCAGATAATTAGCTGGTGTTATTCTTAGTGTGGGCAAATTTCTTTTCTAAATTAGTGAGGCTCATGAGAGAAGTCCACAAACAGGCGGGAGACAGACTGGTGGTGCACACCCATAAATCCAGCATTCGAGAGGCTGAGGCAGGAGGAGCACCATGAGGTCAAGCCCAGCCGGGGCTACATAGAAAAAGCCTGTCTCTAAAACAAAGCAAAGCAAAGCAAAGCAAAGCAAAGCAAAGCAAAGCAAAGCAAAGCAAAGCAAAGCAAAGCAAAGCAAAGCAAAACACAAAAACAGTAAGAATGCAGGCAGACAGGATAGAATAGGATAATGAAAGAAATACAAGCCCATGAAGGTTCTGAAAAAATAAGTTCTTTGAAGAAAAAAAATTAGGCAAATCTTGGCCTTAAAGCATATGCCAAAACAAATGCTAGATGAAGGAAGAATTAAATGTAAAACCTCATGAACTGCTAGAAAGCAGAGCATTATACTTATGATATTATAATACTGTTCTCTTACATTATCATAATATTATACTGTAATGTGAAAGGCATAAAAGTTAAATCACTAAGGAAAAGTATCATGTTTAAATACTGCATTATCTGGTGTGACAAACTGAAAGTATAAATAAGGATCAAAGCATAATAGATACTGGGAAATAGGAAGAAAATATTCACTTGAGGAGGGGAACAAGGGAAGGGGACAAGAAAAAAATGGAAACAAAGCTTGGCATAAAAGTTAAATCACTAAGGAAAAGTATCATGTTTAAATACTGCATTATCTGGTGTGACAAACTGAAAGTATAAATAAGGATCAAAGCATAATAGATACTGGGAAATAGGAAGAAAATATTCACTTGAGGAGGGGAACAAGGGAAGGGGACAAGAAAAAAATGGAAACAAAGCTTTTGTGAATAAGGAGGGGAAGAGAGGTTGAGGATAGGGAGGGGAATTGGGGATAAATAAGCAAGATATACTGCATAGTTGCAGGTTTCCCATGATGAATGTTACTGTGTATATCTAAATTGTACTCATACAAAAGATTAAGAATATGTCACACATTAAAAAGCCTAAAGAGGCTGAAGCAGGAGGAGCTCAAGTATAAGGTCAGACTTTACACCTTAGCTGGACCCTGTTTCCAAAAAATAATAAAAGTGATAGAGATGTAGCATGGTGCAAAGGCACGGGGTTCAGTTCCCAGTACTAACTCCCCCACCCAATACCTCCTTCCTCCAGAATCCTTAATTACAGAGTTGAGGACAATCTGAGGATTCAAGTATATGTTACAGACAAATGACTGGCACCTTTAAGTTATAGAAAGACACATACACTGCAAAAAATAAACCACTCTACCTAGCAGGAAAAGAGCAGTTTGCATGAAAAGACAATTTATAGCAGAATCAATACAAATAATCCATGTGAAAAAATGTTAAGTTTTGATAGTGATAAAAAATACTACCTATCAAGTCAGTAATTACAAATAAGTATTGGTGGAATAAAAGGGACACTTTCAGATAGAGATGATAGAAGCATAAATCAATGGAAACTTTTGGGAAGGCAGCTGGAAATCTGCATCAGGAGCGACCTAGAGGGCTGAGGAGGAGCTGAGCAGCAGAGCATTTTGCTGGCATGTGGATGGCCTGGGCTGTACGCACACGGGCACACACACATGCATGAGTGCTAAAGTAAGCCATGACTACTGATGCAGGGACTCTGCTTTTCAAAATTGTACCCCTAGAAAATAATCAGGGATGCAAATAAGGCTGTATAGTGAGGGCATCTGCTGAACTTTATGTATCATTGTGAGACATTTGAAACAAATGCACGGCAGTAGTGGACTGATGTGGGTGGGATGAATATTTAGTATGTAGAAACTGTTGGCAGCGTTGAAATAGGGAAGTGTGTGAAGTAATAAGAAAATGAAAACTATGTCAAAAAAGGGAAGCAGGGCTGGGGCTCAGCGGCACAGCGCCTGCCTGGCAAGCATGAGGTCGTAAGTTCCATCCCCTGTACGGGAAAAAAAAAAAAAAGGGATGGGTGGGGAGAAGGGAGAAGACTGGGATGGGACATCAGGAATACACAAGAGAAAAGCCTGTCCAAGGGTCCGTGCAGGGATTCAGGAAGGTGACGTTGATAAGGGGCCAGGTGCTGCAAGCAAGTGGCTCTGCCTCTGCACTTGGGCTTGGCTGGAACCCCACTGGGTCCTTGTCAGGGCTGTGCATCAGGGGAGGTCCTGCCACTCTCCTTCCCTGTAGGGCTGGACAAGTGTGACTCTGTAGAGCTGGGTTCCAGCAGACTGCTGGGGGGCCTCACTCTTAAAGTGTAGGTGATAACTGTGGTTGTTGAGAAGACTGAAGGCAGACTGGGGCCTGGCACATGGGGATTTTTCTGGCTTTCTGCAGGTAGGAAGGAAGTGGGTTTCAGAGGCTGCCCCTGTCCCTGGGAAACAGCCTAGGTCTCAGCTCCTTTCTAGGCAGTCCAGGCTTTAGAGGGCTGGTTTTCAACACCCTTGTCTCCCAGTGACTCTGATGCTGGCTGGAATCTTCTACCTAGCATGCCTTCCTTTGTAATCAGGAAAGAAGCATTATTTAGGAGTAAGCTGGGAAGATGGCAGATCAATAAGCAGAAAAGTAAAAAGCCTGTCTGAGAGAAACAGTTCAGATGCTGGAATATAGCATCCTGGAGAAGACCAGACGGAAAGAGATGGATCCTCTCAACCCAGGAAGAAACTAAAGTGAAAAAAAAAAGAAAAGAAAAGAAAAGAAAAAACATAGAAGGCTGTGGCTAGACCCACTCTCACTGGAGCTGGACCCACAGCATGCGAATCCACCATTGGAATCCAAAGATGCATGGTTGGGGTGAAGTTGGGGTTGGCAAACCCGAGGGCCTCAGTGGGAGGATGCTGTCACAGAAGGGAGATCTGCACCAGCTCACAGAAGTGCTGGGGATCCCCCACTATCCACTTGTCTGGAAGAAACCATAAACATGACAAGAGGAAGAAATAAAAGGAAGTTTCCAGCCTCCAACCCAAACAGTGCTGGCCAAGGAAAGGTGGACATGGAAGAGATCGGGGGTTGCACACCTGTAGCTTCTGCAGAGGTAGCATCTGACATAAAGAAATATCTTCATGAAATTATAAAAGAACTTGAAGCAGAAATACTAATACAAGTAAAGGAAGATATAAGAAAAATAATAAAAGAGATGCTAATCACCTCCCAAGAGGACACAGATGGAAGAATGGAGGAGCATGTAAAAAACAGGGAAATTTTCAATGAAGAATATAAAAAAAATCTATAATATGTGAAACATTTAAAAAGATTACCAGGAAATTTAAAAACTCCATTGAAAGCTGGAAAAACTGCTTGAAAGAAACTAAAGATAGACTGTCAAACCTTGAAGACCGGTTTGCAACGTGTGATTGCAAAAGGAAAAATCTCTTAAAAATAACAAGGAATCAGGAAGTAACAATACAAAGGCTAAAAGATGACAAGAGGATCTATAACAAGAATAAAAAATGTGAGTGAAGAAGCAGGAATAAACACAAATGAAATACAAAGGCTATTTACAGAAATAATTAAAGAAAACTTCCCAAGCATAGGAAAAGGAAATGTTATCAGATATATGAGGCATACAGAACTCCAGCCAGCTATAACCAAAATAGATCTACACCCAGACATATAATAATCAAGATCCATAAAAGAACAGAATATTACAAACTGTGGGAGAAAACCTATAAAGGAAAACCCATTAGAATCACAACAGACTTCTTGACATAAACCATCAAATCAAGAAGAGCTTGGAGCAAAGTATTCCAAGCCCTGAAAGAAAGTGACCTCCAACCAGATTGATGTACCCTGTAAAATGATCTCTCAAAATTTATGGAGAAACAAGATGCTTCCATGACAAAGAGGAACTGGGGGAGTTCATGACCACCAATCCAACCCTACAAAAAATACTGAAGGACATTCTAGAGAGAAAGAAAAAGACCATGGCTTCAGGAACAGTGGCAGAGGGGGTTCACTGAACAGGGCAGACATTGGAATGAAGGGGAAAAGTAGACAAACAACAATGGGAAAATAGCATGGCAGACATGAGGCAGAGAAGATTGGCCACAATCGCTAACATAGATGGCCTTGATACACTAATAAAAAGAAACACAGACAGAGTGGATAGGAGAAGTGGATAGGAGATAGGGTCCATCAAGATGCTCTATATAAGAAATATAATTAACCTGAAAGAGGGTTTATGGACTGAAAGTCAAAGGTGAGAAAATAATGCTCTATGTGACAGGGAACCAGAAAAAAGTGGGGGTAGCTTTCCCTTCAGCGGCAGATTGGTTGGAAAGACATAACACTTTTATATAATGGAGAATTACTCAGCTATAAGGAAGGAAAACCTTGAGGCTCTTGTAGGTAAATGGATACAATTTGAGACCAAGCTCAGGGGTAAAATGGTTCAGAACCACTTAGGTAAATAGCGGGTTGCCTCCCTAATCTAAAAACTAAAGGAGTTAGTGGGATACAAAATGCATGATGCACTCTGTGAAAATGAAAGGGGAGGAATTGTCTAAAAGAATAAGGCAGAGGACATTGTTAATCTTGTATCATGATTTGAAACCCTTATTACTTTCATCACTCTGTTTAGTTTGGTTATATTCTGTTCTTGTTTGTCTACTTATACTAGAGTTGAGGGCACAGACAGCTATTCCAAAGACAGCAGGATATACTATGGTAACCATTTTTAATTTCCTATTAACTTAATCTGAAGCCCTGTATTGCTTTCACTGTCTTTTCTTGACTGATTTTATTTGAATCTGTTTTGTTTGATCACTGTCTTGTCTTGACTGATCTTATTTGAACCTGTTATATTTGATAGTATCAAGTCTGAGGGTATAGGCAACTACTCTGAAGACAATAAGATTCACTACCATACCCATTCTGGTTTGACTATTATCTTCTTTTGAAGTTCTATAATGTTTTGTTTTTATTGATTTTGTTCTGTACTGCTATGTTTAATTTTATTTTGCCTGATGATATGGGCAGTTCTATTGAAGACAACAAGAGACATCATGGTAACCATTGTAGATCATTGGTTTTAAGTCATATACTATGTCCATACTATGTTTTGTTTTGACTGACCCCATTTTGTTTTTTCTCATTTGGTTTTATTCTCTTAAAAAAAAATCTGAACCAACAGCAAAGAGGGTTTTAGCTGGATGCATCCAGGAACCCTACGGAAGCATATGAAATGCCTCACCCCTTGGTTCCTTCCCGGTCTTCAGGGACACAGCCATGCACACTGGCACTTGGCAGTTAGAAATAGCCTCAGAAGTGGCTTCATTTTCTAGTCTTTTGAGGGTCCCCTCCCTCCCCATCCCTTTCCCCTCTTCCCTCCTTCTGCCTCCCTCCACCTCCCTCCCTGCCTCCACCATCTCTCCCTCCCTGCTCCCTCCCTCTTTGCCTCTCTTCTTTGCCTTTTCCTCTCCCCTCCTGCCTTTGCCTCCACCTCCCTCCTCTCTCCTTCCCTTCCCATCTTCTCCCTTCTCCTCCCTCTGCCTCTCCCTCTCCCCCATCTCCCCCACTTCTTCTCTCTCTCTTTTCACTTTCTCTCCTGCCCTCTATGAAGCAGTGGCTCTTTGAGGAGAACAAACCATGATCTTCTAAGTGCTCTATGCTGTAAATTTGCCTAGTGGCCTCATGGTTGAGGGAGAGACACTTGTTCATCTTACCCTTTATTGCTAAAGTGAAGTTCAGCTTAGAGGTTTGACTGGACTTTGGTCAGCATTTTTAGTGCGATCACTTCTGAGCTGGTGTCGTGACTATGCTATGCCCCCTGGAAGACATGATACTGCTCAGGTGATGACCGCCAGATCTCTTCTTTGTAAAGATGTAATTTCCCTACTGGAATTAGAAAACATTGTATGGGCTGATAACCCAGCACTGTGTGAACATCTTATTCCCTACTATCCTTTTATCCAATAATTTTAATATCCATTGATGATATTTGTTTGACTCAACTATTAAATTGGGAGTTGCAAAAAGAGGGATTTTCCTCATTCTATGATTCCTTCCGCATTAGCTGGCAGTCACCAGCTAAATAAAGAGCTTCCCTTCAGCTGAGATGGACCACATTTCGTTCTAGGCAAAGTACAGTAAATGTTTACTTATTTGCTTAAGTACCGATTTTTAAGGTAAGGAATTAGCTTAATGTTATCTCTAATAGTATATATTAGTGTTTTGTTGTATTATTTTTTGAATATTATGGACTTATGGATGTTTTTAAGTCTACTATTTTATATTAGTTTGTGGCCCTTCATCATCAAGATATAATCCATCTACCACAAAGTGTGGACCTTTAAAATATACAAATCGGCATAATAAATTATGTTCACAGGTTTGGCAAGCACCCCCACTATATAATTCTGGAACATTTTCATCACCCCAGAAAGATGCTGTGTATTATAAGTCACTCCTTCCTTGTAGCTCCAGGCAACCACTAGCCTTTTCAGTCTGTCTTATGCATTTTCCTGCTCTGGGTATTTCATATAAATGGGAAGTGGAGCTATGTGGCCTTTTATGTCAGACATCTATTAGAATATTTGAAAGTTTGCCCCTGGTGTAGCATTTTATTTCCTTGCATGGCCACGTAATGCTCCATTGTGAGGATGTAACATATTTTGTTTATTCACTAGTTGATTGATACCTATATATTGTATATGAATAAAAAAGCACATGGCTTTTTCATTCAAACTCAAATTTTTTGATTTCAGCCAGGTAGGGCAAATGTATCCAAGCACAGGGCTGCACTCACAGCTGCATGCCGCTGCTTTCTTGTGTTGCAGTCTAATGCTTGCGTGCTATGCAGGACACTTAGATGTTGTGAAATATCTCCGAAGACATGGAGCTTCTTGGGATGCTAGAGACCTGGGAGGCTGCACAGCCCTGCACTGGGCTGCAGATGGAGGCCACTGCCCTGTGATCGACTGGATGATAAAGGACGGCTGTGAGGTAGGAGTCTTTCTTGTTAACCACACAGGTACTGCTAAGATCCTGAAATGCTGTTCTGCAGGGTCAGTGAGAAGCCAGGTGTTTAAGTGGTGGAACTTAGAAATGTTGGAGAAATATCTGTGGCTTCTCATCAAGAAAGCCCCAGTGGGTCTTGGAGCAAGGGTCCTTGTGCGTTCTCTATGATATGAGGCTCAGATTGTCATGGATCTGTTGGAGCTGGGTAGGAAAAAGAAATCTGGCCAAACTCAAAGCTGGATTTGAAGCTATTGCTTTGCTTATCCCTTTGTTCATAACTTACTTATTTCTATATTCACTCTATTACAAAGTTTCTTCAAGCATCTACCATGTGCTAGATACTGTGTTGAGTGCTAAGACTTGAAGATGTTAAGGGCTGTGTAGCCATGGTGTTTATTCTTGATTTTAAAGTTAGGCTATTTTTATTGTTGGTTTGCTTTAGAGATTAGTCATTACAAAACTTTTCCAAAGAGCAAACGGACTGTACAAAGCACGGAGCATTTCCACTCTTGCTGAGTTTACCCAGAAGCAGGAGCAGGCATGTCGGTTCGCTTTGATTTCCATGTCCTTAGGAGTACAGATCTGACAGCAAATAGAAGTAGAGTTGCTTGGATTTTTGTAGATGTTTAAAGATGGATCATTACAATCAGGTAAATTATGATAACTTCTGATAACTTTGAAGATTCGTTAATCTCTTTCAAGTCTTGGACTAAGTGTTTCAAGGCATAGAAAAAAAGCAATGGGTAAAATACTATCTTGTGATTGTTGGATGGTGAAGATATGGAGGAATTAAACTGGTGACCTGGAAAATCAACACAAATTGAAGAAAGTCCATGTATCCCAGAAGACACTGGTAGATTTGTTCTAGTTTGTCACTGAAGCGTGATTGAGGGAAAACGAGGCTTCAATTGTGAGAATGCATTGGCTCCTGCCACTGTGCTTGGATAGCTGGGAAAGGACTTCCTGGAAAAATCTCAGTCATTACGATAATTCTTTTCTATAGCATCTCTTGTTTTCTTGTGCTTTGGAGTCACACCCAAGAGACCAGAAGGCTTAGTCACGGGCCTCAGTGGGACAGGGAAACCATTGCTGTGCATGGTAGCAAAAGCCACATCCTCTTGTTTGGTTTATGATGAGCTGGACTCATGCTTTGGATTCAGTACAATTATGGTTGAGAATAGATTGATCTTTGCTGAGAGAGGAATGGGACCCAGCAAAAGGCAGGTCTCTGTCATGAACACTGGAATATTGGAAATGCAGGCTCTCTGGGCTTCAGACATGAAGCCAATTATTTGGTGTAAATTTTATCTTTCTCTGAAGCACAGGAGCCACTTTGCAGAGGACAGAACCAGAACCTGGATGTGCCTGCTAGTGGTGGACAGAGGCTGTCAACTAACATCTGTGTTCTTGGCAGGTGCTCCCTTGATGCTTCTGAAGACTGGGAAGGAGTTAGGTGCCAAAGGGGCATTGCTACCATACTCCCAAGTGTAATGACTCTATATTGAGGGTGACTTATTTACTGGATCAGGGGAACTATGAGCCATGTGGTCTTAGGAAACACACTTGGTTTCTCTGAAATGGAGTTCAATTATTTCTAAATCAGGAATAAAAACACCTGCCCCCGTTTAACCATCTAGACCAAAAGAGAAAATGTATATTAAAGTATGTTTGAAACTGTGTAAAGCATTTTGTAATACCAGATGCTTATTATTATTATTCAAATATAATATAATGGAGCTTGTTGCCCATAGGTTATTTGCCTGAAGAAGGGTGCTGTAGCATTGGATGTTCTTATATGTGTAAACAACCTGCCAGTCTTTTGTTATTCTGTTCTGATGTACTAAGCTGTAGATCATGGGCAATTCTTCTTTAAAAGAATGTCTGTCTATGTATGCGTGTCCCTGCATTCTCTCCCTCTCTGTCTCTGTCTCTGTCTGTCTGTCTGTCTGTCTCTCTCTCTCTCTCTCTCTCTCTCTCTCACACACACACACACACACACACACACACACAATCTATTTTAGTACACTGTTGATAGATTGACTAGGTTTTCACTGGAAGATGAAGTATTTACCTTTTCTCATTTTATAATATTTCTCTTAAAATACTAAATTGAGAATTCAGTACAAATCAGGTCATTGGGAAATGACCATTTTATTACTAGATGTATTCTACTTTAGAGAAGGGTTAGGATTAGGTTTAGGGAACTTTTCAGATTAGGTTTGGGTAATGGATCTAGTCGCTTTGTGTTTACTATCAGTCTCCTGCCTAAAATTAACCAATATTAAGCTTAGTGGTGTGAGTATATGCATTACTATTTGATTCTAGAGAGGATTTAAAGTGCTTATAAATATACATAAAGATAAGCCAAATTGGTGCTACTTTAAAAAACAGGTGAGGAGAGTTAAGCAAGAGACCACAAAACTGTTCACATGGGACCAAGGGAAGAAGTTCTGTTGACTTTTCTAGAGTCTTTTTTTTTCCATTTTAAAACAAAAAAGATGAAAATGCCACCAGGGTCAGGGCTTCTTGTGACCGCTCTGTAGCGAGAGGTCCCTCGAGGGAGTATCATGGGGGCTCCTCACCACACACAGATGTGAGTTAATCTAACATAGCACCATCAATTGATCTGCACTGAGTCTAGAAGAGCTGCTAACTAGGGAGTTCAGGCAAGTAAATAGGAAATGTTAGTCTAGGATGCGTGGTATTCAGGGGAAGAAGACTGACTGAGATGGCTCTTTGTCTGGACTGCAGGTAGATGTTGTGGACGCCTGCTCGGGGTGGACCCCACTCATGAGAGTCTCCGCCATGTCAGGAAGCCAGAAGGTGGCCTCGCTCCTCATTGAGGCTGGGGCCAATGTGAACGTGAAGGACAAAGATGGAAAGACGCCTCTCATGGTACGCCTTTCTACCAGAGGTCAGAGCTTTTCTACCTTTAGCCATTCTCTTGAGACTCTAGTCACTTATGTAGGAGCTCTGGCTTTTGGTTGCATGTGTATTCCCTATCAGCCTGTTAATAAAGGCATGAGCATGTCACTAGTTTTATCTTTTCTGAGACAGGGTCTTATGTTGTGCAGGCTGGCTTTGAATCCCTGGACTCAAGTGATTCCTCTGTCTCAGCTGCCCCAGCAGTTGGGACTATAGGCATGCATTACTACACGAGTACTATTACAACATTTTTGTTGTCTTTTACAATTTCTTTAATGATTAGCATCCTCAGTCCCTAAGGCCATTGAAGGATCAAACAGATTTGTTAAAACCATCTGTGGTGGTCTGGCCTGGCCTCTTCCATGTTGCTTCAGCATGGAGTGAGGGAGATAACATTTACCTTCTGGTTTCTAACACCATAGAATGAGCAGGACACAGGCCTGTCATGCAGAGCCTCAGTTTAGGCCTGGCCAAGTCTGCCCTTGCACTGTGCTGCTGGTGGACTCCCTGTGCCTGGGATATGCCAGGTGCATCCTCTCTGCTGCCGGGGTGCCTTTGAGGGTAGGGTAAGGGATAGGGCAGCTCACATTGCACTGTTGTGTTTTTCAGGTGGCTGTGCTAAATAATCACGAACAGTTAGTTGAATTACTACTTGATAAAGGGGCAGATGCAAGCATAAAAAATGAGGTAAAATTAATCTTCATAATTTTCTTTGAGGAGAAGAAAGAAGTATAATTTTATAATGCATAGTTATAATTCTTCTTGTTTCCTCTTTCAGTTTGGCAAAGGTGTCCTAGAGATGGCCAGAGTTTTTGACAGACAGGTGGGAATGTGCTTTCTGCCTATCAAGGTTATTGGTAGTGTCTTTAGATTCCCAAAACACCCCGTCAAAACCTTGGAGGACAATCACCTGCTTGTTCTGTCTTTCTAGAATGTGCTCTCCCTATTAGAAGAAAGGAAAAAAAAGCAGCTTCCCAAGAAGTCTTCTGTTCACTGATCAGAGCACCACCTGTCTGCAAAATCCAAGCAAAGCAGAGCAAAACATGACTGTTGAACACAGATATAAGAAATTCCATGTCTTTGAAGGCTACACATTTATTTATTTAGTTGAAGATTCACAGTGACTTTTTTGTAACAGACAACTGTTCCCACATGAAATACATCTTTTTACCTAAGTGCACACGCATATGTGCTGGCATCATTGAGCGTCGATAGGACAGGGATGTTTCTTGCACTTGTGCCTTCGCAGTTAGACACGAAACAAAATATTAATGTACCAGAGCCACACAAACATGCACGGGTCTCCCACTCCTGGCTCTTGCCCCCAGCTGCCCTCTGGGCCACTCCAGGCTGTTGGCATTCTTTCCTCCATGTGTTTCCTATTATCTTTTCCTCCCCCACCTGAAGGCCTTCCAAGCCTCGCTGTCAGGCTGCTGTGGCCTCCCGCAGTGGTGCTCCCCCTAAAAGCCCAGGAGTTTTCTCTTCAGCTCTTGGCTTCACATCAAAGCTCAAATACATATCTCAAGTCTCTAGTCATGGTCTGCTAGCAGTGTCTGGTTGGGGGGTCAGTCTTCCTAGAACAGCCCTGTCCGTCCATGTGTTTGCATGTACTCATGCCCTGACAATGAAAGACCCAGTCTGCTGGCGGCTTGATGACCTCACCACACAGTACTCAATGCTGTCTTCAGACAGAGCGGAAAAATTTTGGAAGCTGATCATGCAGTTTGTACACAAGTAGGGGTTAACCACAACCATGTCTGCTGGTTGGGGCCTTAAAAAGACACAAATGTGGTGGAACTTTAACTTGGGAAACACACTTAAAAGCCAACAAAGATGTTAGCTAGCAGACCACATGCATTTTGTGTCTCAAAAGAGAAGCTAGTTAACCTAGTTAACCTTGCATGTGAGTAAAGCAAGTAACCTTGCTTGTGCATCATGTGAGTGGAATTTTCTCAAAAGGGAAAGGCCAATTAAAAGGCAATTAAAGCTCTAAAACTTTAGGGGAGCACCCAGAGAAAACAATTTTATTGATATTAGTAACCTTTAGCTTTATTTCATATAGAATACTCACCCTAAGAATTAGGTCTGTGAGCCATATATATATCCTGTTCATAAAGATTTCACTAGTGTGCTACCTTTTGTACAATGTACCCCTTTTTATAATTTGCCAGGTTTTTAAAATCTAAAAATTAGAGCATATAAACAACTCTTCAAAGGCTTATCCTTTTGTGATTGGTGTTGTCATTCACCTCAATTTTATCTCAATCTTTGTATAGTGTGCCCCTTAACCCCTTCTATGGTGGAGTATACATCCCATTCTCTTATTATTATTATACAATCTTTTATTTTTAAAAAGTTGCTTTTCATAGAATACATTTTCTTACTAGAAATTCTCCCACAGTAGGAACATAATGTGTCATATACAGTTTTATATTTATGCATAGATAATTTTAAGACACACTTGAGAATTCTGTTTGGAATCTGTGATATTGCAGTGCAGCCCCAAAGAAGACCTCTTCCCCAAATGGATCTCTAAATTCCAAGATTCTTCATGCTTTCCTTCCTAGGATTTAGAGATCTATAATGTCAGCTAAGCATCTCTTGATTTTAAAGTTTCTCTAGGATATACAATAATCATTCGCTGTTACCGACTGAACAGAGATGTTTCTGAAAATGAAATGCTAATTTTCCACAATCTTTACTCATGAATTAACATAACAGTTTTTCCCTTTGTCTCTTGTTCCCAGGCAAAGTGCAAAATCCTGATCATGTATTGATTGTAATAAAAAAACTGAGTTTTCTTTAAGAGATTGATACAAATGCAAAGCAAAAGCTCATAAGTAACTTTGGTTATACTGAGTTTTGTGAGCTGAGAGAAAAATCCTATTAACTCACCAAAATTACAGAACTTGGTCTCACTATTTCTTGGATGCAATTTCTCTCAAACTTTTCCCCCAGAATTAAATTCTGAAAATAGCCATGTGATAAGGAGGTTTGTCCACCAATGGACTTATCTGTTATTTCTTCCTTATTGTGAGCTGAATATCATGACAGAGCAGAGGCAAAGAAGCATACATTCAATTCTTAAGGTATTAAGTCAAAAAGAGCAGAGCTTTCATAGCATGGCAACAGCTTTGCATATGCCCACGCTATGATAGTTGAAATAACAAAGCCCAGCAAAGGTTAAGGCCTGAGAGTACCAAAAGGCCTGCTTTGGCAGCTTTCTGCCATGCATCCCCATGAGCATAGTAACAACATGTCCAAGGCCCTTATCAAGAGTCAAGGCTGGAGCCAGGAAGTAGTCCCTTGCAGAGCAAGGATTCAAATATGTCACTGGAAGTAGGCTCAGGAGCAGAGCACAGACAACTGTTTCATTGGCCCAGTGGAGAGAAGCAGCCTTGGAACCAGAATGATGGCTTGGTGACCGGTCAAAATTCTGTGCTCCAACCTACCCTGGGGCAAGTCAATCTTGTAGAAATGCTGTGACATGAACAGGTTTGAACACTGGAGTTCAAAGGAACAGAGCTTGGCTTCCTTGGGCACTGCAGAAGATACTCAGCCTCAAGACAATGGCCATCTTACTTTTGAAGGCTCAAGGTCATCTGCCAACTCAGCAGTGATCCCTATTCTTTATTGCTCTTATCAGGTTTGGTAATATTGTCCTCCCTCTGGACTTATTATTGAACTATCCTTACATTCCTGAGATATTCTCCTTGGGTTATGGTGAATTGCTGTATTCTATATGCTTATGTCCTGGGTCTCTGTATTTACTCTTTCTCTATGCTGAAGACTAGGAAGTGGTTTAATTCTGTTTCAGTTTTTTCTAAGGGCAACAACTCATGGTTTTATTTGTTCTATTTTCTAATTATACTTTTTATCTGCACAAATTAATTTATTCTGTTTTTCTATAGGTTTAGCTTGTTCCTTTTATAACTTTTTTTGTTGATATTATTAAATTTACTCATTTCCATCTGTTTTGTTTAATAATAGATGTGCTTAGGATTATGCATTTCCCCTTCAGCAGTTTAGTTGTATTATCATGAGCTTTTTTCTAAGCCTTTTAGTTCTAAAGATTCAACTGGGGGTACTTGCTAAATACAGATTTCTTGGGCTCATATCAGACACACTGAATGGGAATATCCAGGGGAAAGGCATGGCAATGGATTTTAACAGGTATCCAAAGCAAGTTCTTATAATTCAAGGAATTTTGAGAAGTGCAGCCATAGTTCTATTTGCAATGCTTTAATTGCTGTTTTCTAGATAATCCATAATTCATCTGACTACAGAATCATTACATTTCTAGAACACAGAATTGTTTTTCTATAAAAGTTTCTCCTCTCCCCCTCTCCCCCTCTCCCCCTCTCTCCCTTCCCTTTCCCTTCTCCATTCAAGGCACTTTGAAAGAAGTTCCATATGTTCGGAGTGGTTCATTTGATATGTGTCAACTTCATCTACTGTAATAGCTCCTTTAAATCAGCTCTATACTTACCATTTGCCTACCTACTTTGTCACAAGTGGAAAATGGTAAATATAAAGACCTCTTTATTCTTACCATTTTGAATATATATATATATGAAAGTATACATATGTATGACTATGTAAACATATTTTTATTTCCTGCAGTTTCTTCATAAAGTTGGGTGCTATTTCTTAAAAATTCAAAAATATAAAAATAGTACAACTAATCATTACCTTTAGATTTTGGGTTCCTATTCATCTGCTGTCACTTTCATTGCTTACTGTTTGAACTTGTCTCCTACATACATAAGGTAAATTTAAACATTTTTGATAGATTATGAATTTATGTTGCTCAAAAAAGTATCCAGTGTCCCTGACACACTCACCAGTGGTACACGTGAACAGGTGTTTTCTTCCCCACTGTGTCCCCTCCCCGGGTAGCTCTTGAGAATTGGCGGTATGTTGCTTGTTGCCCCCTCCCAATTCTCAATGTCTTTTGCTCCAAAATTTTCTTGTACATTTATAAATCAATGGGAATATGCAGTTTTTACATGAGCCCTTCATCTCCATTTTTGTAACATTTTCAGTAACAAATAAGACACTCTATAATTACCTCTTTACCATTTATTGGGTATAATATTCTTAACAATGACTTTTTCTACTGAAATAGCAGGTTGTATTTTCCTGTAGATCCCTAATATGAGAAATGTGTACAAAAGTAACAGAGTGTAACATAAAAAGTTATGTGAAAAAATTAGCAAACCAAAGCATTATAAATGGATGAAGCTCTACAAAATGACTGTGCTGGTTTATGTAGCAGAAACTTCAGTCTGTACTGTGCTAAACAGCCTGTAACCAAGTTAAAGAGCTGCACTGACAGTTGCCAAACACATTCAGACATCGGGCTGCCTGACCACCTACCACTTTGACTTGACGGAAGGAGGTAAGGGAGCTATTAGTTCTGCTTCTACTTTTCCTAAAAGTCTTGGCCATCTATTGCATGGGGAACTTTTGCCTTTCTCATTTGTTTTGCCTGTCACTGTCCTCTGAAGGCACCTACTAATTATAGGGCACGAACATAAAATATTCAACTTTTTGTAAAACTTATATGATTATATATTATTCTTTTGTCTGGATTTAAATGTGCTAAGTTAAGGATTAAAACACTATGTTTCTAGGAGAATTATGGAGAATATAAAGTATGATTTTCAGAGACAATGTGGGAAATCAGGGTGGATTAGAAAGCATTGAACCCAGAGAAGCTGAGTCACTTTAAATCAAGAATTCTTTTGACTGTTCAATTTTCTATCACTATCCACTAATGACTATTTTAACAATTTCATATATAGTATCTCTCTTTTTTAAAAAAATATGAAACAAGATTGTAATGGCTGAATTATAAACTGCTGCTACTGTCCCAAAAGTAAAGGGGTGGGTATCTTTTCTGCAACAGTCAGGGACATGATACTTTTCTATGTGAACAGACAATCTAGGAAGCATCCTCTTTCACAGAAATGGTTCTGTGGATGGGACTCGCAAATCTTTCTTAGAAGGCTGTTATTGATCGGAGTTTTCACACAGATTTAAAAGCAATAGATGTCGACAGGAACTTAAGAGTGAGTCAAGAGAATTTTGCAATCCTAGCTAAGTTGATTTTTCTATGGCTAACTTCCCTAATTAGAACAAAGTATTAGATGGGAGGTCACTGTGGTCACTCTGCCTGTGGGAGGGACTTGGGGCATTCAAGGCTGGTGAGTGCAAGGAAGGTGACTTTGTGCTGTGGCCCTAGAGAAGGTGGGTTTTGGGTGTCCAGCAGGTGAACCTGCAGGACAGTCACACAGTGTAGTAGTCACCATGTTGGCCAACTTGAAGTACTGAGAAAAGTAATTAAGAGATTTGGTTGTTGGAGACAGGAGCAGCGTCAGCATGGGGTTTAGTTTTGTAAGGCACTTGTGTCTGGCAACCAGTAAAGGTAAAGGGCCATATTTGCCTCTGGCTTCCTGTGTCCAGGCATGTGTATGAGCCTGCTGATCCATCATGGGGAGTAGCTGTGGCAGCGTTGTGCTGACTTCTAATATGGGTGGAGATGAGGAAAGGTGGTACCTGCAATGATTCCCACTGGCCAGTTGTTGTGTACGAAACTCCCAGCCTGAAAATCATGTCTCTGGGTTAGTGCTGGTTTGGGGAGACTTCCAGGAGGGTTGTTGTCACTTTAACCTGGGTCACTAGTATATGACTGGGACCATTTTGAAAGCAGTGAGTAAGCATCTGTAGACTGAGTCTGCCCTGGGCTTTCTCCAGGGCATCTAGGGCAGTCATACCTCGCAAAGCTTAAAGATGAAATGAGCCTCTTGAGAAAGACTGAAAGAGGTCAGAGTGTATTAGGAAGATCTGGCCCAGCTGCCCAGGCATTGTGCCCTCTCAGTTGTCAGGGACTTGTTGGCTCAGAGTGCTTAGTAAACATCAGTTGAGAGGTGGCAGGAGGATATGCAAGCATTCTAGTTGGCCCAGTGTCAGGCTCTTTTTTAGCACCACGGGGGATCATAGGTCCTAAGAGTATTCTGACATGGATCAGAGTTTTAGCAGTTTTAGGAGATGCATTGATGTGTGGTATTGATTTGTCAGAGAACAATGGCCTAAATTTCAGTCTGAGAATTCTTCATAAAGAAGGCCTAAAAATGTCCCCATGGAGACTAGTTCAGGAGTATTTACTCTCATCTAGCTTATTTTCTTGCTGTTGTGGGTTTTGTGATGTCATTCCACATGTGAAAGCTGGAAAATTCACACTGGGTAGTGTAACCTCTGCTTGCATATTTCAACAATGGAAAATGTTATGCCTTGTTTCTCTGGGTTGCTACACATCTGATCCCATGTGTCAGGAAAACAAACTGTTAATAACATTTCAGGAGATATACTTTTAATGGAATGACTGAAAGATTAGCCATACACTTTCCTATAAAATGGGGTCTCATAACCTACAATTAATCCTAGATGTACGAAGGAAAGTGAGTAATCTCCAGGCCTCTTTTGTGTATTAGGCACTGAGCTTTCTCAGTGATGGTCTTATAAAACTCAGATCAACTCAATTATTCATGCCTACAAAGTTTTTTAGAAATATGAAAGAATAAATCACCATTGAAATATAAGTCTTAATTTTTGTTTCCAACATTTATGAATCTATAAGAAGGGAGAAAAGTACCCTCCCCCAAAAATGACTATCACCCTAGTTATTGTTCCTAAGTTACATTAAAATGGAAGTTATTGCTATATATGCTTATTTGGTAAATATTGCTTATTGGAAGTACTCCTTTAATATCTCTGTGTTATAAGGGAATATTAGGTTTAAATATGTTCTTATTCAGAAATAAACTGCATGGCTCTATAAAAGCTATTAAGTATTATAGAGATAAAAATATGTCACTAGCCACAGCCCCTAAGTGGCCATTGACATGACATAGGATCACAGTTTTAACCTCCTTTAATATCAAACTTTTCCTGGTTCTTTAAAAGCACAGGACTTATAGTTAAGAAGAAACAAAAATAAAGTCCATTCATTTCCTTCCTGTACTCAAAATAGAAGGGGCTAAGATGTCAGATGTAAGGATTTGGGCATCTAGAAAGACAATAATACCCACATAATGCACCATAAAAAACTGTAAACTTTTTCAATATTATATGTTTTGGCCTAAATACAATTGCCAAATGTAACATCAGCTACAGTAATTCTGTATGTATCTCATCAGCAGTAATATCATCTACCATGGCTTTACATTTTACGAAGATGATTGTATAATAAACAGATGCATGCTATAAGACTTGGAATGTATTAGAGCTGTGTTCCCTTCTGTGTGTGTTTGTACATGGATTTATTTATCCACAGTTATGAATACTATGTTGCCTGGATACAGTGGGGAACACGGGCAAAGTTAAATGCAGTTTTGTTTTTTGAAAGGCAAACCAAGATTCTTGTATGTATTTTTCTTTCTGCTTCCAGGCATAGGAAAATCATTGAAATGACTCAAAGTTTTATCATGAAACACTCAATGAATTATAAAACTATTGTCAAGTGCCTTCCAATGTGAAAACTAGTCATACATGACCTCACCAGAAGATAGGGGGAGATAAGATGGCATTTTGCATTATGTGAGCATTTTTATATTTTTCATGCCACTGGGTTCAGGCATCTTAAAGATCTTGTGGAAATGGCTCCCACTTAGGTACCGGCAGAAGAAAATGTTGAAGGGGCCACTTGCCCAATCCTGCTTTGCATGACTATGTTAGATCAGGAAATTGATTTCCATTTCACATTCTGTGATGCTCAACAGGTAGGCTGTAAGTGTTCCGGCTTCACACTATGTTAGAAAAACCTTTTAAAGATTCCTGAAGTCTAGCTGAGAAAATAAAATGTGCTACAGAGAATTAAAGTGTTCTTTGTCCAATGTATACTGGTAAGTAGTGCAGCCATAAGCTGCACCATAAGAATAGCATTTCATTTTGTTGTAGTTTTGCAAGCACAGGGTTTCTCATTTTTAGTAAGTCAAACCTTTCAGTAGAAGGAGATTTTTATCTAAAGAATTGATGGGCTAGATCTGGTTACTACTTTACATCTGAAAATAATTATGGTCCCATGGAAAGCCTCATCTGTCTGTCTGAACACAAGGTCATTGTATTACAGTTCAGAAGATAATGTGGTAATTTGCTTAGCTCCAAACAGTACAGGGAGATGGAGGTTTGCAGTGGCTTCCTTGTGGAAACACCACCATTCCCAGTCTAAATAATGTGCTGATGCCAGCACTCTCTGAAGGGCAGCCAGAAAAAGAAGTTCTTATGTAGCAAAACCGTGAGCAAAACTACAGATCTCTTCTTTGTCTGCTGTCCAAATGTGCTCATGGCTGGTCAGCTCCAGGTCAAGTTTCTGCCTGGCCTGGAATTCCAGTCTCTATCTTGGTGGGGCCACACCTCAAAGTTCCTGTCTGCAACCCAGGTTCTCTCCAAAGTGTCCTGGCCAGAAACCAGATCCTTCTCTTTCGTCCTGGGGCATGTCAGCTTAGCTTGCCAGGGCCCAGGACCTCCCTGAAGGCCAAGCACAGCCTTGACTTGCAGCCCTCAGCTTTGGCCCAAACTAGAAATTCCACAAAATCACTTGAGGTTTTACCTGGGCTCTCTCGAGCTGTGTCAGGTACTTTAACCACAGCTGAGGGCAGCTGGGTGTCTGCTTCCCAATAAAGCCTTGATCAGAAAGTAAACATCTTGTCCAGAATCCCACCAAGCAGGATATTTCAAGTTCACTAAAATATTAAAAGCACAAGCCTTCCTTCCATGGAAAACTCAGTGATGGTAAAAATGCCTACCACAGCGCACTGCACTGTAATAAACATTCTGCATAAATAATAATTTACAAGTTCCTGAGCAAGTATACAGAGCACCATAGCACAGCACAGCACCGACGGCAGTAGCTCAAAGTTCTTGGAATAATGGTTTTTTAAATTTAAAAAGTTCTAAAAGTTGGTACAAAAAATCACTCCAACTGGAGTTGAAAGATAGTGCAAACTTCTGTCTTCACTGTTGAAAAAAAGGCATCAACTTGCTTCTCACTTAATGTAGGCGGTGTGCGTGGATCTGGGCACTTGGTGTGGATATTTAGGAGCAGGTCTGAAGTAAAAGCAATCAAAGGAAGAGAAAACAAAATTGTATTTAGAGATTTTGAGAGTTACTCCTGCAGATATTAAAACCTTGGGTGGCATAAGTCTTTTTCCTGTAATCTGTGAGGTCGAATCTGACTGTAAAGCACTCTTATTTTTGGCAGGGATTGCAAATGATATCAAAAACCTTGCTCAGAATTCCCAGTGGTTTACAACAGATGGTTGATCAACAGAGACGCCCTCTCCAAAGCTATTTCTCTCATCTACAAGTGACTCTAGAAGAGCACTGTCCAACAGAAAAAAATGATGTGAGCTACTTAGGTAATTTTAAGTTTTCCAGTAGCCATTTGAAAAAGTGAGAAATAGATTAAATTAATTTTAGTAATAAATTTCATTTAACTCAATATATCTAGAGTATTTTTTCAACATGTCATCAGTACAAAAATGATTAGAAGGATTGGCATTTTGGAGGTAGTAAATCTTCAAAATCCAATATGTGCTTACATTGATAGTAGATTTTTTTTTTTTAACCAGTGGTTACTGGGTGGCAGAGATGTTGATAATCAGAGAAAAGCGGGATATGTGTGATATGGTGGGATAAAAGTAAGGTAGGCCACTGCTTGAGGGCATTTAAAAAAGGAGCCATCCTCTCAACATGCTCATGTAAAGTAGTGTTTCCCCCTCCAAATGGAGAGAGGAGAGAAGCAACTCTAAAATCAACATGCAAACCACAGTGAAATTATTAGGATGCTATGCAATTTTTTCTGTATTTCTGCAGTTGGGAATTAAACCATTGGACTGACCCTTTGACTGCCTTTATCTCTGAGATTTATTAGGCAGCTATTTCTTTCACAGGCCAAACATTCTTCCCAGAGGCTGTAATCACTAGCGTGTGTCTTCCCTCTCAAAAATATGAATTACTGTGCACAGCGCCTGGCTAATAGTCGGTACCTTTGGTTCCTTTGAGCTCATAAAGTGAACTTTCTGCCAAGGGGGCATGTGAGTCATAAGAAGAGAGTTTTGGCCGTGGGTTTCACAGCCTTCTGGAGGGAGGAGGGACCGACTGGTCTCGTTTGCCAGTTTTCATGGTATAAATACTCCTACAGGGAATGATTCCAAGATACCACCAGGATGTCCCCAAACATGGAAGTGATGTGAGCAGGACCATGATGCTGAGCTCCACCACAAGGATAATAGGTATCTGCAAACTCAATGTCACAAATAATTATAGCAAAAGGTAGTTAAGAAAAAATCAGAAGTGATATTTGAGCTTTATTATCTTAGTTTTTTATGAAACTTAAATTCATCTTTAATTTAATCTTTAATATAGTATTTAGCTAGATTTAACATCTTGTTTGCAAAATTTCTGGAGGTTTAATATCACTCATCAACTGCTGCGAACCACCAGTTCCAGCAGGGCACTGGGCTGAACTCCTGCATAAGTGGGATTTGGGCTGTCTTCCTACCCTGTGGGAAAATGTATAGATGACTCCAGCAGGAGCAAGCCTTTAAGGACAATTCTGTCGCATAGAGAAGCCCCCAATCTGCTACAAGCAGCTTCTTCTACCTTACCCCTCATTTTCCTCTTGTTTCATCTTTGATCCACAAACCTGACCTATGTCTTAGGACCCCAGGGCCTGGAGAGACATGGTCTTGGTGACAGTTTTGGAAGTGTATATCTAGCCTTCACACTGTTTTTCTTTTTAGTGCCTTTGTGAGGTGAGCCAGGACCCTATGAGCAGCTACAGCTTTTCCTGGGTATACCACCTAGTACTACCTAGCTGATTTCTTAGGCATATGCTGGACCTTGCTGAGAGCTAGGTGGTAATATTTGCAGTTGTGTCTCATGTCACTGCTTCTGGCTATATTTATATCTATTTCCTGTTGTTCCCACTCATGGGAACAGGAAGTGCGGTTTGGCCCCATCCCCCTCCCCCCCCCAGCCACTAGAGAGAAGAGACCCACCTCATGGGTGCCAGGCGAAACCCAGGCTCCTGCTGTCCCGGTGTCTTCACTGCAGCATTAGAGAGCCGAGTCGTCCTGTTCAAAGGATTGGCGGGCAGAGGTTTCTGAGGAGGGTTTGGTTTATGAATTCCCTGAAACAAACATAAAATTCTGCATGATTTCTTAGCTTCGTGACCAGGCATCAACACTGGGAGCCATCCGAGTTCCTGAAAAGCAGGATCTGAAGACTGCTAAGTTGCTGCCTAATACAAACTCATTTCCTGATAATCAACCTGTTGTTGTATGAGTCGAGGTGGAGGTGTGATTTTTTAACTTCATTGCCTAAATTTTTGCTTAAAATTTAAAGATTTATTCATGATGCATATAAAACAATCACGAATCTTCCAATCCCATGGTGTTCCTGCGCTTGGAGGATATAGTTGGTGTTGGGGTTCGGTGCTAATGTCACCTACGGAATGTAAATTTTTCTCTGCCTTAGGTGGCTTTTTAATTTATAAAGACCTAAAATGAGAAGCTAGTGAAATGATTTCTCTCTTTCTCTGTTATCATATGACAGAACTGGCTCAGAACTGCATGGACTGGTGAATGTGGATGGTCAGTGTTCCAAATTTTGGTCTAGATCATTTGTCGTGATCCACTGAAGTTCTTTCACCTGAACGGTAATTAGTTCAAAGAATTGACCTGGTGGTTTGAGGGACAAGTTAAGCCTTTAGAAACTGGGGGAAGGTGTGCCATTGGCCAGGAGGTAGGAAGGACATGGCCAACGGAGGTGGAAGGGCATGAACTTGAGGGTGATTCTATGCTGGGTTTTATCAGTGTTTTGGGACTTGTCAAATCACTTGATCTCTCTGAATCTCAATTTTTTTCCTGGGAAATGCAAGAAAACAAGACCTATCTCATAGCATTATTATGAAGATTAAGTAAAATAATACATAGGAATGCTGATACTACTGATAATTACTATCTATTTTTAATAGAAATAGAGAGCAACAGAAATAGCGCAGTTGTAAAATCATAAGGCACTTCTGTCGAAGAGGCTTTCAAAGTCGGTTGCCTATGACAGAAAGCAAGTCAGTCAGTAAGTATGTGACACAGTTGTCTTCTGGGTCCCAGAGCAAGTCTGGGTGCCAAGATACCTTTTTCTCTGGGTTTGGAGTCTAGAAGACTCACAGAGGCACAGCTCTATAGGAACTGGTCCTGGAACCTCCAGAAAGACATAATGTCCCAGTAATTAAATGATGCAATGCAATGCCATAGCCCAGCACACGACAGGGCATGCCTGTGGTCTCCTATCCAGGAAACTGAGAGAAGAGACTCACTTGAGCCCAGGAATTCACGACCATCCCTAGGTAGCAGAGTGAGACTGTATCTCAAAAAGCAACCAAAAAAAAAAGGAAAAAAAAATCACATCACCACAGGACTTAGTATTCCATACATCCAGAAACACTCAAAAATGATTTTAAAACATTTGAGTTGGTTTCCTAAGTTCTTATCATGGAAGCTCAGTCAAAAGACCACAGAAACAGAATTGTCACCTAACCTAGCTCTGCAAAACAGAGGAGTCACCATGGAAGTCTGTAAACCACAGCTGTGTGGGAAATGCATCAAGTGACAGCAGGTAGATTGAGTTAGGAAAGAAGCCCTGAACAAGAGACAGACTTTCAAGTGACATTTCTATATTAAAGGAACAGACTTTAGATTACAGAACAAATTCCTCAGTGAGGAACAAAGACCATATAATGTGCTGAAGCTCATGGGTTATGTTTTCAAGCTCCTGAGCATAAGGAGATGAGAATGGCTGCTTCCTTAGGGGTTGCCCAGGGATTGAGACAGGGACACTCTCAGCAGAGGTCCTGCTACATAGTCACCAATGAGTGAGTGTCACCCACTGCCACCATTCTGCAACTGTAATGGACTGGGTGAATGTACCTTCCATAAGCACTCTCACCCTTTCAACAATCTTTGGGTAATAAACTAAGGCAACAAATCAAGCTTCATTTCCTGTAACAGAAAAGCACGAGTGAGATATCAGTGTGTAATGTAAAAATGAATGTATTTACTCATAAAATTGAAAGACTTTGGGGATTAAAGAATTCATTACTAAGTGAAACCAGTTTTGCTGCTAAGTATGACTAAGTACCTAGTCTTGGCAATAAAGATAATGTCAGGTTTTCATTGCAATACTAGAGAAAAAAAATGAGGTATATATTACAGTCTAGTGTAATATATTTGGATTTATCATGGAAACGGGGAGGATAATTAGGCTGGCAATTCATTCTAGTTTCCCTGGGATAGCCCAATTTATATGTATGGTCCTGTTTAATTATTAATCACATTCTATGATGTGTCTTCTGCTTTAGAGGATAAATGATTTGGTCACTATAGTGATAAAAACTCAAACGGCTGAAATGCTGAGAGTTCAGATTTCCAACCTGGGGACAGCACATTCTCTCTCACCAAGGGCAGGACCTGGCTTGGATGAAAACAAGTCTTGTGCAGACATTGTTCCTAGGTAAGGTGCTGGCTTCCTGCCCAGCTTTATTGGATAAGACATGAACAGCGGGGCTGGTCCAGGAAGATGTTTCCTCACTTCTCAGATGTTAGAAGCTCATCTGCACGTGCCTTGACCCTGGTGAAAGGGGAAGAATTTCCATAGTCCCTTTTAGTGTCACTTTTCTTGCTGTCTTTGCTAGACCCAAACCTGAGCTTTCCCAGAGCAATCCAGCCTGGCAGCCGAGATTCATCTATATGGAGCTGAGAAAGGATCCAAGGTCACTCATGCTCAATAAATATTTCTTCAGCTCTTATTTTATTTAAACATGGAAACAAGGACTTCAAACCTCATTATTCTCCCCTCTCAACTTCTTCTGGTTCCTGGAGAAGAATTCAGGTATGCGCTTATATTGCTAGCGACTCCCACGCCTCCTCTACTCTCTGCTCATGACCTAGCAAGAGCCACATATTTCAAATTTTTTTTAGTGATTTGAAAACATTTCAAATCTAAACGTAACCCTTTGCCTTGACCATTATCGTAAGGAATTTTCAACTGTTATCAGCTTCCACATGATAAGATTAAACATATCCTGTCGTCCAGAGAGAGCTCTGCAGAGACTGGGTGTCATTATCAGAAAGTGTTGGAGATGTCACACAGGGCTTGGGGCAGCATGAACACATTTTGCTATCTGCATTTAGCCTATCTGTGGCTAAAAATATTATGGGAATTAGGGCTATAGAGCTGAAGATTATAAATATTATAAACTACAGTTGTGTAGGCATTCTACAACTGACTGATGTTGACTGGTAGCTCTCCTGTCTACATCCAGAAAGGTGGGAGGCCAGGTTATTGTGCCTCGGCTTTTCTCTGAAAACCACTGCATGTAATAGCCTATAAAAGCCATCACACAATTGGGATGCTATCAGGCCAAAATCTAAGTCAAAGAAGCAGCCTGGGGAGATACAATATCTGTTATTGATGTTTTCCAGCTTGTCATCTAGAAAAGCATAGATTCCTACTTTATTTTATATACTGAAATAAATAGCAAATGAACCAAATACATAAATGTGAAAAAAATCAGGAAAGTATATGAAATTAAAAATATGCCTGTTGTGTGACGAGGCTTTTCTAAATATGACAACAAAAATTGCAAAGATAAAAAGGCAGCTCACAAAGAAAAAAATGATCTTTAACTCATGTGAAGATGCCTTACCTTACTTATAGGAAGAAAAATGTACACCTATCAGATTGGCAAAGCTAAATCTCTGAACATATTCTGTTGGTGAAGAGCTGGGAATAGAAATTGGGACAACTTCTTTAGCGGTTGTTCCACCCAGTGTATTACATTTCTAAGTGCACATGGCCTCTGCACAGAAATTGAGCTTTCAGGATTTATCCTACAGTCATCTTGGACAGAAACAGGCCTGTGCAAAGTAAAAAATTACTGGAAACAACCTAGATGGCCATCAGCAGAAGACAGTAAATAAGTCATGGTATGTCTCTATAATGAAATACTATGCAGGTTTGAAAAGAACAAGGCAGAAGTGCATATACCCAATGGCATATAATCAAAGGGGAAATAAGGAGGTAAGATGCTTCCATTTAAATTCAAATCAGAGACATAAGATGAAAGGAGAGTGACAGCAGTGTCATGGTTGCTGAAGGTGGGTAGATAGACTTTCACTACACTCTCATTTCTAGCGTTTGAAAATTTCCATTTTCCCTCCCTGTAGAGAGACAGAGGTAGAGCAGAGACTTTCCCTGTATTTTAAACTTATGTTTTATGGAAGGCTGGTAACAGTGATTGCTGCTGGGAAGGGAGCCTGGTGACGGGTGGGAAAGGCTAATTGTTCTCTGCAGAGCATTCCAGTAAAGGCTTACTCTGCCTATTCATAAATGCGGAGGGTAAGCGATCTGGCACCCATTTTCCGTGTACAGTCTGCACGTTTATGGTACAGAAATGAGTGGAGAACACATACACCTTCAAACTCCATAATCATAGGACATCTTCCCTGGAAATTGTGTGTTCTCTGAAGTTGTCTCACTCTAGAACATTTTGGAGACCAGTGCCCAAACCACAACTCCAAATCCACTTATTTATCACAAAGTGCCAATGCTGTAATTAAACCTGAATACTGAGGTTTTAGTCTAGGAAAAATAATTCATACATTAACCTTTTTTTGTTTTAGAAGAAAAGCAACATGCGAGCATAGGTTCATCACCACTGCTCCAGAGAGAAAGACAGGTGCTTCCACTGTAGTGCATACCTTCAGGATGTTGGATGGGTTTGCCACATAAACAATCAGTAAGTGACACGCAACCAAGGAGTTTCTGAAGTATTGGGCAAAGAGAAGTTAGCAGGAGTCTAAAACCATGGTAGCTACACTTCCGATTTTAGGAAGAATAGATTTTTTCATCAATCCTTGATTCATTGACTGATACCATGACAGGACTGAGATTTTACTCCTAAGATCTACATCAGCACATTTCCTATATGTTTACCTGTGTTTAAGAGACTAGAGTTCAGTATGCCAGAAATAAATAGCCCATCTGGCCCTGCTGAAGGGGGAAGAACAGGTGTATAGGTAGCAGGTGGGAAAGGGGCTTTGAAAAGCTCAAGAAAGATGTGGCCTTGGAGAAAGGTCTTGGGCACACAGAAGTACTTCGAAAAGCAGAAGAAAGCCCTGGAAGTTTGCTGCCCAGCATCTTTTCTCTGTTATTAACCTGTAATTTTCCTAAGGGAATGAAAGCTTTTCTAAAGATCGGTTCTCTTGTATTTTATCTTATTTTCACGGAAGAACATATTGACGAATGGATTTCCTTTACCTGTTACATACTGGAATTTCTAATGAGCAAGCACCTAAATCATCAGATTGCTGGACTCTAGATTTCAGCCAACCACAAAGGTCAGATGAGTACATGTTCATTCCAAGCTAATTTATTGTGTGAAAGAATAGTTTAGAAGTGTAGTTCTAGCCTCAGTGAACTGGACAGAACTTTACTGTCTTAAAATCATAGTTTGCTTTGCTTACACTTGAACCTAGCAAAGCACTGGTGAATAGCTGTTACAAGTAACAGCCTCAGTGAATCACTCATCATGGTTGTCTAATGGTGGGGGAAAGAATCTGGACCTCATTTAAGACCACAACCCCCTCCTCAGGTAGTGAAGTGAATCTCCATTGTCCCGATGTCTTTTCCTAGAACAGTGAGGATGAACCTTTTGGAGCTTTCAGTGGTAACATACAGTTTTCTGTGCTACACATGCTGTAGTTTTACCACCACTGTTCTGGAAGAGTCTGTCCCACATTGATTCTATAGAATAGTATATTGTACACGTAGAGGCTCATGTAGGTGGTGCTGACTTGAAGACCTTGTCCAAACAAGGATGTGTGGTGTCACCACCAGTCAGGAGGCTGCAGGTTTGCACACTGTGGCTCCTACTGCTATGGCAGTTTTGACACTGGCCTGTGCCCATGAATGGACAGGAGTAGGAAGAAAACAGTGATTAAAATACCGTATGTATGTACTAATTCCCTCAAATGAATATAATTATGTATCACAAATGTACTAAGAAAAAAACCAGTAAAGGTCATAAATGGAATTAAAGAAGAAATTAGTTTCTACAATCAGACAATGTCAGTATGACATACTTCAACCTGTGGGACACTATGAAAACAGTCCTGAGCGAAGTTTATTATAGCAGTGAATTTCCATATTAGATAAATAGAACATGCTCAAATAAATAACCTAATGATACACCTCAAGGTCTTAGACAAATGAGAACAATTCAAACCCAAAGCTAGTACCAGGAAGGAAATTATGAATATTAGAGCAGAAATTAATGAAACTGGGACTAAAAAAACAATACAAAGATTCAGTGAATCAAAGAGTTAGTTGTTTGAAGGACTGAACAAAATAGACAAACCCTTGTGTCAATTTCATTTAAAAAAGAAAACTTCCAGAGCCATGAAATTAGAAAAAAGTGAAATCACAATGAATTCTGCCCAAATCCAAAAGATTATTGGTAACGACTTTGAGAACCTGTATTCTAATAAAATGGAAAACTCAGAAGAAATGGATAAATTCCTACATACATATGAACTCCAAAATGAGCCAAGGCCCTATAAAAGTTTTAAGTCAATTAGCATTCAGTAAAACTGAAGAATAAAAAACAAACAACAATAGCAAAAACAAAACAAAACAAAAAAAACTACCAACTAAGAAAAACCCAGGTCCTGACAGATTCACTGCTGAATTCTACAAGAACTTTAGATAAGTTCTAACACCAACACCCCTCAAACTCTTTCATAAAATCAAAAGGGAAGCAGCCCTCCCAAAGTCACTTCTGGAAGCATCACTCTGATTCTAAAATTAGAAAAGGACTCAACTAAAAGATAGAACTACAGACCAATCTCTTTAATGAACATGGATGCAAAAATCCTCAATAAAATACTGGCAAATACAATTCAGCAAATCATAAAGATTATACATCATGACCAATTAGGGTTTGTTCTGGGGATGGAGACATGGTTCAACATATGCAAAGCAACAAATGTAATTCACCACATACATCGAAGAAAGGACAAAAATCTCAGTAGATGCAGAAAAAGCATTTGACAAAATTTGGCATTTCTTCATGATGAAAACCCTCAAAGAAATAGGAATACAGGGTCCTTACCTTAATCTGATAAAGGCCATCTATGACAGACCAATGGCCAGTATGATACTTAATGAAGAGAAACAGAGTTTTCCCTCTAAAATCAGGAGCAAAACAAGGATACCCACTATGAGCATTTTTATTCAGAACAGTTCTTAAGATACTAGCTGGAGCAATTAGACAAGAGAAAGAAAAGGAATTGAATAGAGAAAGAAGTTAAATTACCATTAGTTGCAGATGACATAGTTCTCTACATAAAAGATCCCCAAAACTTCACAAAGACTCCTAGAATTAGTAACCAAATTCACTTGTGTATCAGGACATAAAATCAACATTCAAAAATAAATAGTGTGCCTGTATACCAATAATAAATTCACTGAGAGGGAAATTAGGGAATGATACCTTTTATAATAGCATCAAGAAAAATGAAGTTAACCTAACCACAGAAGTGAAAGTCCTCTACAGTAGAAACTATAGTACTCTGAAAAGGAAAACTGAAGAGGATATTGGCAAAAAGGAAAGATATTCAATTTCTGGGTAGGCAGAACCAACATACATAAAATGGTCATACCTCTAAAACTGTTACTGGTATTTTTTTTAAAAATCAGGATTGCATTAAATCTATGTAACATTTCTTACAGAATAGGAGAAAGCAATCCTAAAATTTATATGGAACCAGAAGAGATCTAGAATAGTGAGAGCAATTCTGAGCAACAATGGCAAGGCAGGTGACATCACAATCCCAGACCTCAAATTATACTACAAAACTAGAGTCATAAAACAGTGTGGTATTGGCAAAAAAACAAAAACAAA
This sequence comes from Hydrochoerus hydrochaeris, assembly GCA_004027455.1. NCBI lineage: Eukaryota > Metazoa > Chordata > Mammalia > Rodentia > Hydrochaeridae > Hydrochoerus > Hydrochoerus hydrochaeris. Next base: position 48,760 of record PVLA01006881.1, on the reverse strand, counting down.
TCAGACTTGTGGATCAGTGAAACAGAAAGGAAGATATAGGAACAACTCTAGGTACTCTCAGCTATGTTATCTTTGACAAAGGGGCCAAATCCCATCACTGGAGAAAAGCTAGCTTCTTTAACGAATGGCGCTGGGAAAACTGACTATCCATGAGTCCGAGTTTGAACTTAGACCCATATCTCTCATCATGCATTGAATTAAAATCAAAATGCATCAAAGATGTCTACATTAGAACACAATCTTCTGGAAGACAAAATAAGTAAAACTCTTGAAAAACATAGGTGTATGAATAAAACCCTGGTTGCATAAAAAGTAATCACTTTGGCAGCACATATACTAAAATTGGAATGATACAGAGAAGATTAGCATGGCCCCTGCGCAAGGATGACATGCAAATTCGTGAAGCGTTCCATATTTTTTAAAATAGATGACCATATTGCTGAATCTTTGTGGGATCTCTGAGCAAAAATGTTTGTATTCTGTTTGAATATTTACTATGTATCCTTTAACTTTGTAACTTGAACAACTACATCCAGGATGACAGTATGTAATTTATAAATTACTGATTTCTTAGTGAGGCTTTTTCTCATTCTCCTTTTTCTTCCTTTCTTCTAGAATTCTGTATTGTTGCTACCCTTTTTTTCTGTTTTGTTTTGTTTTTCTTCTCTTTAAATAAAATTAAAAAAATGTATAATTGCTATTGTAAAAAAAGAGGAAATAGGAAGCGCTATAAAAGATACAGCTGCATGTATGTTTAGATGTGTGGGATTGATGACCATATTTCTAGGTTCTTTTTGGACTGTTGAACAGATCTGTTTGCACTCTCACTGCTTTAGTGTCCACTTTGTGTGCTTTAATTCTGTAATTTGAGTAACTATTTCTAAAAGAACAATATGTAACGTATCAACTAGTGATTTCTTACTGTTTATCTTCTTTTCTTGAAATTCTGTAATATTTCTACCATTTTCCTGTTTTTTTCTCTTTTTAATTAAAAAATGTATAATTGCTATTGTAAAAAAGAGAAAATAGGAAGTGTCATAAAAGATATAACTGCATGTATATTTATGTGTGCAGGATTGTTACCCATATTTCTTAGTTCTTGTTTGATTGTTGAACAGATCTGTTTGCAGTCTCACTGCTTGAGTGTCCATTTTGTGTGCTTTAATTTTGTAACTTGAACAACTATTTTTAAAAGAGCATATGTAATTTATCAGCTAGTGATGTCTTACTGTTTATTTTTTTGAAATTCTGTAATATTTCTCTCCTTTTTCTGTTTTATCCCTTTAAATAAAAAATTAAAAAAAGTAATACCAAGAATCTACAAATGGTATCACATTTAAAAGCTTTTGTATAGCAAAGGAAATCACCAACAAATTGGAGATAATGTATAGAAAGGGAAATTTTTTTTTCAGTTACTTCTCAAACAAAGGACTAATACCCAGACTCTACAAAAGGCTCCAAAAAATTAAAACCCTCAAATTTAAAGACCTCATAAAATACTTCTTAGGTAAAGAAATACAATGAACACATGAAAAATATTCAACATCACTGGTCATAAGAGAAATATAAATTTTTTAAAAATTAAGATTTCATCTCACCCCAGAAAGAATGGCTACCATCAAGAAATCAATGAATAACAAATGCTGGTGAGGCTTAACTACATTATGGCCATCAATCAGCAGAAGCAGTTCAAATGGTATTTGGTAAGGCAAAGGTTTGGAAAAGTAAATAAGAAATTGGGAGTGTGTGACATTTACATGCATCCTGCTGGTTAGAACAGCCTGCCCTGGCTAGGAATTCAGGGTGCCACTCACTCCCCCTTTAGGATCATGTGTGGTACCTCTGGATCTGACAGCAGAAAATTCTGTTTCGATCTGCTGCTGTTTAATGTCAGCTTCTCTAGGCATAATTTTCTGTGAGCTGAGAAATGCCTGTCTTAGATGTTACACTGAGCATGTTTTTGCTGAAACTTTAATAATCTGAACCACCTGCAAAGAGGGTTTTAGCTGGATGCATTCTGGAACCCGAAAGAAGCATCTGAAATGCCTCACCCCTAGGTTCCTTCCCTGTCTTCAGGGATACAGCCATGCACTCTGGCACTTGGCAGTTAGAAATAGCCTCAGAAGTGGCTTCATTTTCTAGTCTTTTGAGGGTCCCATTTAATTTTTCAAACTTAGCAACTTGAGCTCCTCTCTTGAAGGACAGTAGACACTTGGTCCATGGCTAACCCTTCTAAGGATCCTGGTGGCCTGTGGCCCTCTGCTGCTTACCTCTTCCAGCCAACCTGTCCTCTTTCTATAGCTCAGTGCTGCTGGCAGCATGCTGTCGTTTTGTGCACTAGGCTTGAACACAGTTTTCCTTTCAATGTCCAACAAAATTGTAGCTGACACTAGGCTGCCATGGCTCACAAACTCTGCTGAAGGGTTGAGGATGTGGCTAGGGAATTGGCCCACAGAAGAAGAAATGCAAACACTCCATAGCAAATGGCATTTCTCCTAGAGAGCTTGTCTGTACAGTGTCTCTAGGAGTCCCTCCTTCTCAGCTCCCAGAATAGCCCACAACCCATTTTTCTCCCCAAAAATAAGTCAGTGGACTTCACAGAGAGTATATGAGTTCAAGAAGGGGTGATCATTTTCTTGTTTTCTCTATTGGGCCCCGGTGTTCTCGCTTACCCTGCAACCTACACCTTGGGGTCGCAGGTCTAGCTGCTGCTTCCTGGGAAAACTCCTTTCAGAATTCTGCTGTTATGATTTAGGACTAAAGCATCCCCCAGTAGTCTCATGTGTTTAGAGGTGGCACTTTTGGAGGGTGCTTGGATGAAGGGAGTAGCTACTCTCATCAGTGGCTTCATCCATTGATGTGTTCTTGGAGTTGCATGTACTGTTAGGAGGTGGGACCTGATTGGAGGCCAGTCACTGGGGATGTGACCTGGAAGGGTGTATTTTGGTCCTGACTCTTCCCTGCTCCCTCTGTTTCCTGGCTGCCTTGGGATGAGCAGCTTTCTTCTGCCAGGCCCTTCTACCATGTTTGTCTGCCTTAGAATCAGCCAACCATGGACTCAACTCATGGGAAACTGTCAGCCAAATAAATTCTCTTCCTTTAAGTTGTAGATAATTGGGCACTTTGTCTCAGCCATGAGAAAGCTGACTAATACTCTGCTTAAAATATGTGCTTGCTGTGCCTCTTTGTATTTTCTCTACCTGGTGCATATGCAGTGGACCCCTGAAATTCATAAAAGTTATGTTCCTAGTACACTCACAAATTGTAAAAATTGCAAATTTCAGATACAGTCAGAAAAATGCCTGCAAATGCTTATTTTAGTGTGCCCTAAATACCCTAAGCATGCTGTCTTTGCAGATATGTAATTTAAAATGATTAATAAATATTAATAAATCCATAGAAAGTGCAGGGTATTTTGGTGGCATTTTAGGGATGTTCTTTAAAAAGAATAAAATCAAGAACATTAGAGATAGCTGCAGGCATTACAGCAACTTGTTGTGATGCGGGATGCATCTGCCAAAGATGGGTAACATAGCAGCAGCCAATCAGCAGCAAGGAGAACTGAATAATACTCTTGGATTGGCTCCTTTCAAGCCTCCCCCCCACACCCCCCCCAATAGGAGAGGGGGAAGAAAACAACTGTGGAGGATAGTTGTGGTTTCTGAGAAATTGTCAGGGTTTCTGTGAACAATTATTAGATGTAAGGAAAAATTTGGGAACAATGAGGCCATGAAAGATGAGGCCTCAGACCAGAACTGCAACTTCTTGGGGGTACTTTGTATTTTAAAATTTATAGTAGTATATAGAGGCAAAGCTCAAAGGCAAATTCCATGCTAAGCAGAGATGTTTAATCATGCTCCCTGCCTGAGCACTCAATTACATAAGTGATCCGACACTCCTTGAACCTCTCATTTATTATGCTTCTCTTCAGCCTACATTTCAGCATTCACGCTCTGGTTCGGGATAGTGTCACAGCCCACAGCTGGATGAATACATTTAATTATTTTCCTCTAGAATAGCTGATAAGATGAGAAGAAAATTAAAATTTGTTTCCTTTAACAGGACTGAGGAGTCAGATGAAAAACTTGAATCCCAATGGTCATTTTACCATGAAGGAGACAGTACTTTGGAAGGTAAATCTGTAAACAAGAGAATGAGTTGATTCAACTGTTTTGATTTAAAAAAAAAAATCAAACATCTTGCGGAAGATGAAATGTTTTCTATAGAGAACTAGCTAACCTTTTAAATATGAAGTTGACCAATATAGTGTTTATGACAGTGTTTTCTTCCCTGCTGGAATGTTTACTTGGTAAATTTGACAAATGAAGCAAGGGCAGGCATGTAGCTGTGTGTTCATGTTGTGTTGTGCAGAGCTGAGCACTAGTAATGCTAAAAAGTGTGAAATGTCAGTGGATTTAATTTTTGCTGCCAAATAAGTGCCACCGCCAAATATTCCCCACACCTGGATAGAATTAATCCCGGTTCCCTACTTGTGATGGGAGAGGAATCATGCGCTTAAGCTCTATCACGTGTTTTGGAAAGGTTCCAGACAGACACCAGCCTAGAGAGAGAAATGTAGGTATTTCTAGTGACTAATGGGTAAGGGGTAACATTTCCTAAGTTTCCGTAAAGCATAATAAAAGCCTTTTTTGAGGGCTGCTTTAAAGGAAATTTTGAAGGAGCTACTTCTGTGAGGATTCACAGCTGTCAGGAGAAGACACCAGCATGTAGAACCCTTTCCTCTGATCACACAGTCTGTTAGAGTCTCAGTTTGATTCTGTGCACAGGTGGTTTACTTCAAAGGAACAATAAGAGCTTCAGAAGGAATCAATGGCATAGGTGCTTAAGGGCTTTCTGGACACCTGAAATACACATGCAAAACACTGATTGTTGGTGTGTTTCCTCAGAGCCTCAAAAAAAAAAATGTGTAGCCCAGAAAGGTTTAGGAAGTGCCCACTGCCTTGTGTCAACATAATTATAGTAAGTCTCTTACGAATACTTGGGTTGTGGACTTTCACAGTTGTGCTGTATAAGACTAACTTTGCTGGACTTGGAATGACTCCTTGTAAATGTTCTCCTGAAATGAAACTTGTCTGTAAGTTGGGGACTTACTGTAGACTGGTTAGTGACTTCAACACTCAAGGAACTCCCCAGTATTAAGTCCGTGTGTGTATGTGTCTATGCCACAGTCCCAGATAAGATATGAAAGGAAAAACAAAACCCACAATACATAACCAAACCAAAACAAAAATAAACCCCCAAAAAACCTAATTGCTGTAGCCAAATGGCTAGGAAACAGTGATCCAGAAAGAAACAGTCGTTTTGCCTATAAAGACTTTACTCCAGCTCAACAGCAGAACAAATCTGCTCCCCTCCACCTCTTCCCTGGGTTCCACGGCCTGGAAATTGGTAGATCTCTTTTTTCCATCCCTTTTTTCAGTAATAGGCTACATTCTTTCTCTGGAGCAGACCTTGAGCAGAAATTTTAGTGGATTTCTCATGGCCATGGGATCCAGAAACAATGAGAACAAGATTATTTTCTAGTGATGAAAGAATGGTCCATCCAGAATTATATATTCAGCAAAAATATCCATCCTAAAGACATTCTCAGATGAAGAGAAACCAAGACTTTATTAGACTAAAAGAATCTTTTTCAGGCAGAAAATAAAAGTGGGACATCAGAAATGGAGACTGAACAGAAAATGTAAGTGTGTGACTAAGTATGGTGGATTCTTCTCAGGCTTTAAACATTGTTTGGCTTGTTCTTTTAGAAAAAATTATCTGAAGTGGTTCTTGATATAGCTAAGCGTTCTTAATAAAGATAATAAAGGATATAGGGACCTAAGAGATGGCAGTTTCTACATTTCTCCTGAAGTGTTAAAATGCCAATATAACTAGTCTGTGATAAATTATGAACATATAATTTTTAGAGCAGGGGTTTTTAACTGAGATGATTTTGTCCATCAGGGGACAGTTAGCCATGTCTGAAGACATGATTACAAGTATTTTTGCCATTTAGTCATGGTCAAGAATGCTGCTAAACTTCCCAAAATGTACAGGAAAGACCCATGCAAACAATGAGTTATTCAGCCCCAAATACTAAAATGCTGAGGTTAAGAAGCTCTGCCTTAGAACAGTCATATATAAAATTATACAAAGATATATACTAAACACTATAGGTAAATTAAAATGGAATTGATTTCTTAAAATGTTCAAATAAATCACAGGAACATGGGAGAGGGTGTACAATCCAACAAATATCAGAAGGAATGAACAAAACATCAAAGCCATAGACCAAGTTCTAACATAGATAACTGCACTAAATATAAATGGGCTAAACACTTCTATTAAAGGAGAATGGTTGGCAGAATGGATGAACAAAATGTTACTCAGCTATACGTTGTCCACAAGAAACTTTCTTGAAATATAATATTGGTTAAGAGTAAAAGAAGGAAAATATGCTTTACAAATACTAATAAAATGGGAACTAGTGTAAATACATTAATATCAGAAGAAGTAGGCTTTAGAACAAACATAACCAGAGCTAGAGGATAATTTATAATGATAAAAGTGACTTTACAATTTATTAAGACAAATTCTGATTATGTGTATCACAAATAACAGAGTTGAACTGAAAGGAGACATCTTATCAAATTGGTAGCACTTTGAAATAGTAATATTTGATATTAACAAAGTTATGGTGAGATGCTCAAAAATAATGTGAGAATATAAATGTATGTAATAGTTCTGAAATAAAATATTTAACATATATTATGAAGGCTTCACTAGTCTAACTTTTCAACTCAGTATTTCACTTTTAAGAATTTCTTCCAAAGGAATAATTAAAGAGGCCCAAAGTTAATTTATGAAGAGAACTTCATAATGGAGATGCTTATAGTAGGAAAAAATTAGAGACACCCAAACATATCCACTCATTGACAAGAACTTCAAAAATTATTCTATACTCAAATAGAGTGCTACTTGTTAAAGTAACACTTTATAAGACTTAGTACCAATATATGGAGGAGATATTTTAAAGCAAAAATGCAGTGAATAAAGCTGTATATGTAGAAAATAAATTAAAACATAACTTTAAATAAAAATTGTTAGAAAAGAAGTAACAATGGAAGCAAAATACTACCAATGATTATGTCAGCTTTTTCATTTGCTTCCCCCCCACACCAAATTTCCTATTACAAAATATGTTCATGGCCAAAAAAGGTTACTTCCAAAAATAGCATGAAGATTAGATGATATATACGGGACATTCAATATAATGCTAAGTATAGAACAAAAACAATAGGTTGCAAATTCTTGTAATTAATTGTGCAAATAAAAATGGTAAGAAAGTGTAACTGTTATTAGAGGGACCACCTGTCTTGGACTGCCTCTCTCTGTTTCATTGTCCAGGCTAATTGTTAATATGTTCTGAAGTGGTCTATGGTTTGTTTTTATTTTTTTTGTATTTTAAAATGGGAAAAAATGATACAGAATTTCAAAACAAAATAATGGGAGATTCACAATGGTCAATATATTTCATATTGTTATCTTCAAAGTAGGTGTTCAGATTATAAGACAGAGCATGAAAAAAATTATCAAACAAAGTACAAACTGTTCTTTTTGATGAACTAGCAGAGATTAGTAGTATAGTTACCTATTTTATATATGTGTGTGTGTGTGTGTGTGTATGTGTATATATATTATATATATAAATATATATATATATAAAATCTTTTCCCTTTCTTTTCTCCTAGTCCATAGTTTAGATGATAAATTGCAAGAGCACCCTGACTACAATGAGCATTAAAAAGATTAGTAATAATAAATTAAAATAAATTATACCCTTACTACCTTTATACCTTTACTAAAATGTTTTACATATATTATCTCATTTAACCACCCATATAACTGAATTATCTCCATTTTATAGTGGTACCAAGAAGTTAAGCAACCTGCCCAAGTTCACATATTACCAGGTAGCAGAGAGTGACTTTGAATGATATCCCATCCAATCAGCACTGGCTCCTTACCTGGGCCGGCCTCAGTGCAGGGTTGGCTGGCAGGGGTCTGGCAGGGCCACTTGGTACCCGAGGGGTCTGGTGGAGGGGTGGGAGCACTCGCTGGGGTGACTGGAGCTGAGGGATGGCAAGGGTGCTGAGAGGTCTGCTGATGTCCACGTTCAGACACTGTAGTGGTCTCCTGTCCTGCAGTCAAAGGAAAGAGCCATGCTGTAATGGGTTTCAGCAGTATCACTAAATCTGAAGGAAGCAGCAGCACTAACTAACTTGTGTTCTTTGGCCAAAAGTGGAGGAGGTGGCAGAGGCAAGAAGTCCAGGGTATCCGTGAGGAGGAATCTATATGTATACTCCAGGCCAACTCTGGCGTGGGTGATCAATTTTGATTTGTATTTTAAAACATGGTCTAATCAATAAAAAGGTTCAAGACATTTGAGGAAGCATCAAGAATGAAGAGACAGATTCAGGTTTCAAGGAAGCTACAAAGGTGAACAGTAAAGAAGACACAACTTAGTATGCACAGAGTTGAATGGGATGGAGAAAACTACTTGGGGAGAATCGAGACTTCTGGATACTGGGTCAGGGTCAGGGGTTTGTTTCTGGACACCCTGTCCCTCATGTCGCGTGGCCTTGTATGTCAGGCACCCATTCCTTCCTCTGTCTTCCTTGCTCCCTTTTTAAAAATAGCATTATTGATAGGTAATTAATACATAACTGCACATATCTAGCTTGCAGAGTTTGGTAATTTCTGATCTGTATTTACCCAAACGAAGCCATCAGGACAAGCACTACAGGAAACATTCATTTTCTGAAAGAATTCCCTCCTTCCTTTCCTCACCTCCATCTCCTTGACACTGGCAACTATTGGTCCACTTTCTGTCACCATGAATTGGTTAGCGTTTTAAGGTTTGGATGTGAACAGGGTCATAGGGTACATGTTCTTTTTTTGTATAGCTTCTCTCAGAATATATTTGAGATTCCCCTGACATTAAGTATACCTGTGATTAATTCCTTCTTATTGCTGAGTAACATGTCTCTGTGTAAATATCCACAGTTTACCCTTTTACTTCTTAGTGGACAGTGGGGTTATTTCCAATTTTAAAATGAAGTTGTACTCTAGCTCTCTGGAATCACATTCTTGCATGTGACCCCTGGTTTGGGGATAAAGGGCAGGAAAGTGTCTGCCAAATCACAGCTGCCTTTTGGAACCCTACTCTCTTTCTTGGATTAAGGAAGGTAAAATAATTATGTACTGAATATGTAATAATGATTTTTTCTGATCATTTTTCATTTCCTGACATCAATCTTCTTCTCTGTTATAATTTGGATTCTTTTACTAAAATATTCCAAAAAAAAATCTATTTTGGTAATACTGGGGATTAAACCCAGGGTCATTACACTGTGCTGTGTCTCCAGCCTTTTTTATTTGTTAAAATTTTGAGACAGGCTCACACTAAGTCACTAAGTTGCATGGGCTGGGCTTGAACCTGTGATGCCCTTGCTTCAGCTTGCCAGGGTGCTGGGATTATAGCTGTGTACCAGCATGGCTGGCTAATGGGAAAATTGAGAGACTCTAGGAAACCTTAAGGAACTCTTGGTTAAGGATCCATTCTTTGAAAGAGTGATTTGGGTCTGCTTCCATAGCTCTGGGTAAGGCAAAATAGCAAGACTGAAGCTCATTGAAACTCTTAAACGCTCTAGGATAACACCAGGCCAAAGAAGCCCATCCGCCCCCAGGCAGGGGCCCCCATGCCAAGCCCTCGTGCTTGTCCAAAGCTCACCTTAGCTGTGTGGGGATGTGGCAGCCTACTTGGTAGGGCTTTTCCATGGCGGGTGAGGTGAGCCTGGCCAGGTTGTGAGCCACTGCTTGGCCGGGAAGAGCGCACACACCTGCAAGGAAACAACACAGGCTAACTAAAGGGCTTTCCCTTTCTTGGCTTAACTTTGTAGATTTTGTGTACAGTGTCACCCAAAATATAACTCACTTATTTTCATTCCTTGTGGTAAACATGCAAAGGAAAAATGAACATTTTTGAGATGTAAAAATACTGATTTTCTCCCCAAAGCCACTATTATGTCAAATTAGTTCTTGCAACTCATAGAAATGCAACTTTGAGTCACGCAGGAGATGCCTTGTATGAAGCTGGCATTTCAGCAAGAATGTCTCTGAGTACATTTGGATCAAAAGCTACCCCATCGGATGAAGCATTCCAGTATCCCCATGTCTTGTAAAAATACATCCATGGAATTTATCAATATACTGCTCTTTTATAGAATGAGCAGCAAATAGTTTGGAGAGAAAGTATAAAAGACAGCTAATCTGGTAGAAATTAAAAAATGAAACCAAGCAAATAAAATACACTGAAAAGACCCAGTCTTACTACCAAAATGATCTCTTTGCTGAAGACCACAAAGCAAGAAATGGTTTGTAGTATCATCTCTTGAAAAGATAATAGCACAAAGTCAGGGTACCTTAGCTTCTCAATGGTTGTTTTTTTATTTGTAAACAGTAGTCGTATCAAGGTCTTTCTTTTGAGATAAACCACACATCCAGCAGCCAGGAGACACAGGATGGTCACCAGAATTCCTATAGTTAAGCCTTGGTTATCTGAAACACAACACATTTAGTTCACAGAAGGAGGCAGTTATAATAAAACATGGGAGGTATCACATCATGACATTTATGGCAGAGTGAACTTTAAAGGAACAGAGACGAAGTGAATAAATCCCAGAATAATGTACTAATAAATTAGTCCTTCTTCAGAGGTCCTGTGCAAGGTCCAATCTACGCTGCTGTCATTCATTTGTGATAACTCTGGAGCTTACTAAACAGGAGTACGCTGCGGTTGGTGGGGCTGTGGCTGGACCATGCAGCTCCCCAAGTTAGGCAACCAGGGTAGCCAACAGAAAGAAGCAGGGACCAGCACCCAAGCCTCATCAGAATTACAGGTCCCCAAACTGAAATGCTTCAAGCCTCTTCATAAACTGGCTACTGGACTTGAAAGCGCTTTCTCCCTAGTATTAGAGGTCTGCTTTATCCTTTTTCTATAATAATTATTTTTATAATAAGACTATTTCTGGATGTCTCCGACGGTGAAAAGAAAAAGTATGAATGAAGTTCCTCTTGATTTTTGTTATATTAAGGACTTCACACTGCAGGCTTCATGGGGTGTGTTTCATGCAGCAGGTATACAAGGGAGGAACACAGCCATGGAGGTGACTTCAGTTACCCCAGATCCCTCCTTCTCTCCCTTCAACCCCCAGCCAGCTGTGGATCTGAGCAGTTGTTCTCTTGACTCACTCCAGGAGAGAGAATACCTTCACATCATGTTTCTGGACTTTGTCCCCAAGTGACACATCCTATCAGTGGTGTGTCTATGCCAGATTTGACTAACTTGTTAGGGTAGCTAGAAAAACTTTCCTCTGGTTTTGTGGTCAACATGTCATTTTAGGCTTAGCAACCAGAGACTCTGAATAGAATTCTGTTGTTTCATAACAAAGCGAATTAAAAAGGGAGCAACACGAGTCCCAAACTGTAATTTCTAGTTGCTTAAAATCAATCTGTAAGTTGTTTTTGTTTTTTTGTACCTGACAGGCAGGGCGCTGTGCCTCTGAGCTACATCCCTCACCCAATCTGTAAGTCTTAAACTGATCAATTTATCCAACAGAACATTTACTGGGCTCCCAGCAAACTGCCCTTGGGCTGCCTGTCTTTCTGAGCAGCAGAGTCAAACACTGAGTTCCCAGAGTGATGCTGGAGCAGAGTTGTGACTGTTTGTCCTCATCTGTGTTCTACAAAGCCGACTCCACATCCCCTCCCCAGCCACCATCACTCCTGCCTGGCCTGTCCCACTTCTGGGACAATCAGCCGAACTCTGCTTAGAACACAGCTCTCCCTGACCCCTGCAGATCTCAGCAGGCATACAGAAGTACCAGGAGGCTGCAGACATCCATCCCCATACTGTTCCAGAGCCTGCTGTGTCCTCTCCCTGCTTGTCCCCTAACTCCACTTATGCTATGTGCCACCTCCTCTGCCCTCTCCAGGACCTGAAGAACAGCCAACATGTGGCCAGTACTTGCTGAACCAGTGAGCCAATATGAGACCAGAGCACAGTGGGATGTGGGGACAGTGAGGCCAGGGTGCTTTTGGTCATACCTGCCTCTCGTTGAATGTGTTGAGGGGAAGAGTTTACCACACACCTTTTAAGAAACGAGGGCAACAGTTGTTGGAGTTGGGCCTTTTGGAGATTTCATTTTTATCGTTCTTACTTGGTACAATGGAGAGTGGGGGACTTTATGGTTTCCTTGACTTTTTGGAAACCATGAAACCTGAGTGCATCGGTCATGCATGTCCACACCAAAGACAGACATAGAGCAGCCACCTTCTCCAATCCCTTTGAATGCCATCGGGTTTGCTTGAATAGATACAGGAGGGGGGGAAAGGTCTTCGATGGACTGAAAAATAAACCTTACCATTTTTGTACAGGGAATGAAGTGCCAGAAAAGAATTAAGTTGCAGCAAGTGCCTGCTTGTCAAGGCTGGAGATGGCATTGGGGAAAGAGCCTACTGGACCCAGCCCTTGCTTCTCACTGCTGCAGTAAAGGTGGGACTTTCTGGGCCTCTTTCTACCTGCTCAGGGCCTGGGCCTGAAAGAGTAGCGACCCGGAGCTCTCAGGAGCAACACTGGAGCACATCTGTGTTTCACAGATGGTGACAGGGCATTCACTGGCCCTGCCTGTGCAGCTTTGTCAGATATGCCTGGGAGGTTGGCCTCCCCTCCAGAGCCCGGGGGCGCTCTGCCTGGCCCTGAGGAGCAGTGTTGTGTCTGTTGTCATGGAGATGGTGGCAAAGCTACAGATTCAACACTGCCGGTCACAGCAGGCCTTGGGGATGCACAACCTTTTTTGCTACAGCACTAGTTACACTCCAAGCATTATGGGGGTTCAGATATATGCCAAGGAAACAATACCAGTCCCCTCCATTACTCCCCACCTGCTCTCTGTGCTGCATTTTTTTTTTGCCTTGTTTCTTTCACTTTAAAAGGGACACCTTTCAGACTTGTCCTTCATTTGCCTGAAAAGAACGCAAAGAAAACAACCCTGTGCTAGGAGATCACTTCTAAAGGTCATCTGAGGAGAAATGAGAGATTCAAACACTACTGCCACCATATCCAGAGTTTCTCTGTGAACAGGGACTTGTGCCTCAATCTTTGCTGTGTGATACTGGGCAAGATGCTTAACTTTCCTGTGCCTCAGGCCCTTTGTTTAGTCATCACTCCAGTGTAAGGAGCAGGTGACATCATGCACAGGAATTACTTAGCATAGTGCCTGGACCCAGCTGCTCAATACACAGAGCCACCATTACTGTTGCTGCCACTGCAGAAACTATGGATTTTATTATAAGGTGTCCTTCTTTCTGGTTAGAGGGCTTTATGTGTGTGTGTGTTTGAGACAGGGTCTTGCTATGCAGTTCATGCTGGTCTTGAACTCTCAATGATCCTCCTGTCTCAGCCTCTCAAGTGCTGGGATTACAGGCGTGTACCACCACACCTGGCTGGTCTAGGTTTTAAAGGGCATGAAATATCACACCTTGTGGCCCCAGCACAGAGAAGGCAGCCTTTACAAAGTCCTTTGGTATCATGATAAAGTTCGAATCTACTTGGGGCTCACAACAGACACTGCCTTGGCTGAGAAAGTGTTACGTGCCAAGACCCTGACAGACAGCCAGAGAGTGAAGGGCCTCTGGAGATGATTAGGTGAGAAGGATGGAGCTCTGGAAACTGGGGGAGGCCTTGGGCTGCATGAGCCACATGAGTTCCCTGCCTCCCGCTGGCACCCGTCCTGGTGCTGCACCCCTCCCGATACAGGGTGAGCCTACATGGCCACCCACCACACCCAGAGCTCAATGCCTACTTCCAGGGGGTACTGGGCTCTCACTTACCTGCTTGCCTGATGGGGCCACTGTCTGTGCTTCCTCCAAAGCCAAACTTGTCACAGAAGGGAGGTGCCCAGTGGGCCTCACAGTGGCAGTTCTTCCTGTTGTTGCATACCTTTTGAAACAGCAGAGGGGTGAGACACCCAAAGGAGCAGTGTTAGGGCACAGCCACTACACGGTATGGTGATAAATCTCTGGACTATAATCTAGTGCCACAGCAAAGCAAAAGCACTGAGGCCAGAACCCCCCCGCCCCCCGCCCCCCGCACATACTCAACCAAACCCAGTGAAGGTCACTGAGCCAAACTCAGTGAAGGTCACAGAACCAGCCCCAAATAGCATTGTACAGGTAAGACTGGAGCCAGAGGCTGTACAAACAACACAACTTGAATGTTAGCAGACACAGAGAGAATTATGGGTGTTATTATATCTCACCAGCTCCCTGCTTCCACTTTTTTCTTTCCTGTCTTCCTGTCATTTTTAAATTCAAGAAACTCTCAATATCTGGCTGTAAGGAGAAGCGCTCTCCACAGTGAGGCAGGACCTGCCACAGGAAGATGGAATCAAACTGCCGGAGCATCCCAGGCTTGGGACACACCTCTGCCTCTTTCAGACAGGAGGCTCATGGAGGCTGGGTGACTCTGGGACCTTCCTGCCCCCTATTTTCTGATGCCTACGAAGGTACATGGGAATGCCACCACTTCCTCCAATCCTGCTCCACTCTCTCACTCCTGAAATGCCCACTTTCTACCTGAGTTTCCCTGTGACCATTCCTAGGCTCCACATCATGCATGGGGGGCAGTGTGTGTGGGGGGCAGCAATGAACTCCTCTCTCCATGAAATAAGAGGAAGGCTCTGGGATGATAAGCATGGGGTGCCATGAGAGGAAGAGGGGGTGCTCTTTGCCTTGCTGGCTCTGGAACAGGGCTCTGACTAGGACACAAGCATTCTGCATGGAGGGCCCAGGAGTCCTGCCTGCCTAGTTACCAGGAGTTACTGACGGTGGCTCTTGCCTGATTGAACTTACAGTTGTTATGTATGCAATGTACTGAACCAGCACAAAAACCAATGGCATGGTTTTCATATGTGTTTCTGTGAAAGTTGGTGAATCCTCTCAAGATGTTGTATAAAGACAAATCAACAGAATTTCTAACAAATTAGGAATGGGGACAACAGCAAAATGACTGGGAAAAGCACAGGACAAGAAAGATTATGCACTCACATTACTATTGTGTGTCCAAGCTTCCCCTTCACATAAATAAACAAACTGTGCATTGCAGGTAATGAATTTGTGACTGGTCTATCCGTGGATGTTAAAGCAGAATTACAGTCAGTAAACTAGTCCTGAAGGTCCTGCTTTAAAACATTAGTGCCAACCATTCACCTTAATATTTTAAGACAAAATAAAATATATAAAGTATGTGCCTCAATTGTGGAGGGTTCCTTCCTTAAATTGATTTTTTCTTTTTCTTTTTTTTTTTTCTTTTTGTGGATGAATTCAACATTGCTGGTCTCTTTTCTGATGAAATCAACCATATGGCCCCAAATTTGGGGCCTTCAAATCTGAAGCCAGACAGTCAAGACAGCCTGAGAAAAGTTGGAAAGTGCTGTTCTACAAAGCTCCAATTAAGCAGGTTTATTTAGCCCGTGGCATAGTGTATACTAATCTGAGTGTCGTGGCTATTTGCTCCGAGGTGCTGCTGCTGCTGCTAAGTCACACATTAGATTCAGATTTATGTCGTGCATTGTTCAGTGTCCAGCTACATGACCTTTGAGCTCATGGCCGAGAAGCTGCAGTCCTGACACTTCACTTGGAGGTAATGCTGGCGAGCCCACCCTCACCAGGGCAGACTGCAGTCATGCTATCGATCACTGAGTTTTGGTCAGCTGTTATAAAAGCCGTATCTTTTCTCTCTGATGTGTGTGTGAGGCCCTGCAGGTATTAGAGAGAGGAGGAGGCATTCAGGGTCCTCCAGCCTGCTTGGTAGTGGTCAGTCTAGGTTATTGCAGACATACCATTCTTCCACCAATGGGTTTTGGCTTCCATACTCAAACAATAGGGCTGGACGCTAATATCTCTTATAGCCATTTGAAAGAAGTCTATGACTCCAGCCACACCACCCTGGATCCTGTTCAATCTTGTCTGATCTCAGAAGTTAAGCACAGTCTGGCCTGGAGAGCACTTGTATGTGGAGATAATTACATTTAACTAAAGAAGACATAAAGAGATGCCATTTTTATCCCAAGATCAGCTAAATGCAGCACCAACAAAGCCATTAGTGGTGGCACAGAGATCCTCTATGGTCATAGTACAGTGGTAACTATATGAAAACCACATAATTCCACATTAGAGTTATTGGCAAGTGTTGGGAATTTTCAATGAAAACCCCTTTAATTTCATGTTAGAATCATTGGGAAATATCTGGGAGTTTTAAAAAAATAAAATTTAGAGTGTGATTTCTATAGAAAAGGTTTCAGAAAAACAAATGAACCAGTGGCACGGCTAATCAAGATTAATATGATTCTATTGGAAATAATTAAGCCCATCAGGAGAAATAAATTATGTTTTTAACAATTATAGTCATCTTCTCCCCCAGAGCTCTTCTGAACTAAAGTAACAGCCTGTTTTGGTGGAAATCCACTGTAAGGAGTTTCAAGAGCATGTGGTTAGTATGTTTTGCTGTCCTCGTTTTAATCCCTTTTGGATGAGTTTTGGTTCAGACTCATATTTGGAATTTTGGAAACAAGAGGGGCAGCACTGTTTGAAACGCTAATGAGAAGCACCTCACAGAGGAAGGTTAGTATTGAAATTACCTCGGTGATGACAAAATTTGTTCTTTAAATCAAGAAATGTTAATTTAAAGGATAATTACTATTCAATCTGATTTTCTTTGTTAAACGAAAGTGACATTTCTTTTCCCATGCAAAGGTCAAAGAAAATTAATGTCTCTGGAAGAAACTATTGAGAAGATAGCGACTGCTATATTTTTCAAAAGCTATGAACTGCTTCTAAGTGAATGAATCATTTCTTGCTTAGCTTGCTGTGGGCTAGCTGAAAAGAGGCTACTTACTCCTCGGCCATGACACTGCACCGTACATTCATGGACACCGAAGACACTAACATTTTGACACCGACGATTGAGGCAGATCTACAAAAGGAGGAAAACACAGCAAATATTTTAGAACTTTGCCTCACCTTCTCCCATGTATGTGTGTTAAAAAAAGAAAAAGGAAACGACTCCTTTTTCAGCTAAGGAGGATGCATGTGGCATTTGTCTCAGACCTGGGTCTTGTGGTCTGGCTCCAAACTCAGCACTGTTTGAGACTAAGTCTGATGCAAACCCTATTGGAATTATCTTCCACTTTATGGCATTTCAAATGATTTTAGTTAATCCTGAAATTATGACTGATTTTTCTCATGATTTTTGTTTAGGGCTTGCAGTGAAGCCTATGTATTGAAGAACTTTTTTTTTCCATTTAAAAAATATAGGAGAGGGTAAGATTGATTAGTCCTCATCCTGGGACCTGTATATACTCATGGACTACAAGAATCCAGAGCCTAAGCAACTTTGAAATGTGGGAAGTATTTCAAAATACTGACTGGCAAGTAGTATCACTGATGACACAAATGAGCAACAGCATAAGGAATCAGGGTTTATCAAGCCATTCCAGAAGTGGGAATTTGCTAAATGACACTGAACTGGTGGAAAGAGTTTGCCCCATTTCAAAGGTGCATAGTGTATTCCAGATTCCAGAAATGAGGTCCTTTCTGTTACAAATTAGTGGAATCAAAGGGAGAAGAGTCTACTTCTTAGAATGCAAAACATTTTAACCAAGTAGAACATTCCTGTGGTGAACTCACCATCCTATCCCAATAGCTCATGCAAGGTAAGAAGACCAAGGCCCTTTGAAGGAATCACCAACCCCAGCAGCTCTGAGGAATCTGCAGGACCCCTGGGCATGGAGATTTGACAGTCCTATTGTAACCATCTGATAAGTAAATGGTTCTGGATTGAAATGAACCCAGCAGGACTCTGGTCAAAATCACAGTGCAGAGGTGCCACTTGACCCAAAGGCAGCCACCAAGGATAAATGGAGGCAGGCAAGGCCAAAGGCAGCCACCAAAGATAAATGGAGCTCTTGGAATCTCAGTGATTAGCAGTACCTGGCTCTGGTTGTTCAGACTGTATCTTAGAAAGGGGGCTTCAATGTAATGCCGAGGCCAAACAGAGGTTAATGTGGTTAAGGGATAAGCAGAATGTGTCATTTGCTCTGCATGCTACCCTATTCCTCAGGGAAAGAGGTCTGTGGCTTAGGGTGTGTGGGGCTCCAGGGGTTAGTGGAGACCATTTCTGCCTCTAGGATTCTGTAAAGAAAACAAAGTAGGTATCTGCCCTTCTCCTCAGCCTCTGCATGAGTGATTTCACCATCATAATGAAAATGAGCCCTATAAAAGCATTTGAAAGTCGAGTCATTGTTTTTTGAAACATTTTATGAACATCCTATCATTGAGTCTGAGGAGAAATTTTAGTGAGAAGGAATTCATGTGGCAGAATATGAAAATCTAATTTCTTTATTTTTACTTTATTTATAAATCTCAAAATACTTCCTGCTATTTTCGCTTGTTCTCTGCAGGGACTCCTCTTTGGTACTCGACTGATCCCCTCTCTTCTCACCTACTCTTCTATGAGTCTCTGAAAATCTATCTGACTCCCTGTTCTGTCCAGGTAAGAATAAGCCTCCAAAAACTCTGTGTCAAAAGCCAAGCCACATTTCCAAAAACAATATACTATGCTATTGCATTTCTTTCCAAAGTAATTTCCTGGCTGGAAACCCTCATGACACCTAGGGTGTAGAAATGACTTATTAACACTAAATGGCTGAGAAGACAAGTTTGATTTTTCCCAAATCTGTATCTCAATGATCAGACTGGGAACTAGGATTTATTGACTTCTTCTGGTAGGTGTAAAGAATTGGATTCCAGAGACCACATTTGAAGAGTGGGTTTAGGAAAATAAACCAGTCCTGTACCCTAGTTCTTAAATGGACTATCTTTCAATAGGCTGTATTCCAGACTTACATTTATGATGCAAGAGAGAATTTGTGTCTTACTTTTCCATCTGCACATTTTGTCCCTGCAAGCACAAGCCCCGGGTCTGGCATGTCATCACCCAAGTACACATGGGTCCCTCGGCACAGAATCCGACCTCCTTCCTGCAGTGGGATATTTGTTTCTATGGAAACAGCATTGGTACCAATGACTGGTCGGCTGGCACCTCCTTGACACTGGATTTTTCCACATTTAGCGTCTCTGGAAGGGTAAGAAGAAACAACCCCAAAGAGGAGCAGTTTGGAAGCAATGCTTAGCCATCTGGGATAGCACACTAACTGTTGGGAAGTATAGATGCCATACCTTGTCTCGCATTTGGCGAAGGAACTCTTAGAATCTTTACCACAGTTGCCATAAGGATCGCCAGCTGAGTTGACTCTTTCAAAACAAATTCCAGGGGCAGGTTTGGCACCTGAAACAGAAGCACAATAGTACCTTCATCTCTGGCAATGAATTTTAGTTTTCTTTGAATGGCATTGGGCTTTGGGGTTAGGGGGAGAAGTGTTTGGTGCTCAGAGAAGTTGCCACCTGCATCTCAGCTGACTCAGGAGAGGAGTTGGCTGGTGGAAGCCTGGTGTCAACAGCCAGCACTCCACCGTGGCTCACTTCATGGCAAAGCCTGTATTTCATTGCTCTCTCTTCTCAAGGGCGGTTATCTAGGACCCACGGCATGTGCAGCTTCTCAGGGGATGAGGCCTAGCTGTGTGGCCAGATTTCATTCTTAGCAGGAAGGAGTTGGCTGACTGGCTGCAGAGAGGGGAAGCTTGCTGTCTTTAGCAACATCCCACACAATTCCGGTGAGAAAATGCAAGCTAGGTTAGGTTCCAAAAAGCAATGATGACTAATGTGGAGAATCAATGGGTGAGGAAAGGGAAAGAGAGAGAGAAGAAAAGAGAGAGGGACAAAGGGGTAAGAAGGAGAAGGAGAGATAAAAGAAGAGGAAGAAGGGGGAGGGAGATGGAGAGAGGGGAAAAAACCACAAATGAATAAAGCAATCTTATATAATGTTTTCAGTTCTAGAAAGTTCCTTACAAGAGCAAGCACTGGCTTCAGTTGATCCCTACTTTTGCAAGGCAATTGTTGCTCTCCTAAAATCATAAATGCTGATAGTTACTGACAGTCCCCAGCAGAGCAGGTCATGGTAGCTGCTGAGCACAGTAAGCAGCCGTTTTAAAACTGTCTTTCAGCCAGATGAAGCAAAAGCATAAAATGGGGTTAACAGAAAAAGCAACCCAATACAACTACATTTTTCCCAAAACAACCACTTAGAGCTTCTGTACTAAGTTACTCCATCCATACCTCTTACCCCCCATTTATTTTTTAAACAGAATTTTTTAGAGTGTTCCAAACTTTTAAGGGCCAATGTCTCAAATGCGTATACTTCTCTGTGGTGGAAAAGGCCAGGTCAGGTTCTTCAGCTTCACACTCTTTCTCTTCCATAAAGTCATATCTTTTTGGTCACAGTATGGTTATAACTTTGACACCCAAAGCTTCTGCCTCATGTGGGTCTGATTCTTTTGTAGTCTATTTTATAATTCTTTCCTATCTTCCTACTAGAGAAAGAGGGACATGGAGGCAAGTCTCAACGAGGAACCTAGACTTCATATGTAAACTAATCCTATTTGATGATACTTTTGACCAACCTGCTCAGATCCACTTGATCAGTGCAGCCTGGAAACACTGGAATACTTGCAATGCAATGGGTTTGGGTGCCTTTGCAGGTTCCCTGCGTGTTTACTGCTTGCCTATCTGGCTCCATCTCCCTCCCAGCCATCCATCCTTCTGTGTCTCATTATCCTGCTTGCTTCCTTCCCAACCTCTTTCTATTCATGTTTCAAACTTCAACCATATACATTTATTTACTTGGCATTTAAAATCTTCCAGAAATCAGGAGTAGAGTGGTGAATCATGGATGGAATTACTTCCTTGGAAATTTCAAGGAGAAACAAAAAATGAATCAGTGAACATGCTTCACTGAAGTCCAGTGGTAGGGATACCATTAAAAAAAAGAGAGTAAGGGGCTCCAGAGGATGTTTTTTGTGTTTTTAAGACAGCCTGGTCTGGGGAACCATCTAAAAAAAGAGGTCATGAGCTGAATCCCATCATTTAATCTTGTTAGTGATTCCATAAGGTAGGTCCCATTTTACAGATGAAAAACCTGGATGTATTATGAACAATAATGGGTCACAGATGAAATTAAAGAAATTAAACTGTATCTACAATTAAATGAAAATGCAGATACAACATACTGGAACCTGTGGAATGCAATGAAAGCAGTCCTAAGGGGAAAATATATGTATTCTCACATCAGGAAAACAGAACAAGCACAAATAAATAACCTAAAGCACATAAAGCTTCTAGAAAAGGAAGTCAAGACAAAAACTTATAGATGGAAGGAAATTGTAAAGATCAGAAATTAATTCAGGTGAGACTGGGAAAATAATACAAAGAATTAATGAATAGAAGAGTTGGTTCTTTGAAAGAATAAACAAAATTAATAAACCCCTAGCCAACCTTATCAAGAAAAGGAAAGAAAAACTCAAATTCATGCAATGAGAAATTACTACAGATCCTGTGGAAATTCAAAAGATCATCAATATCTACTTTGAAAATCTTTACTCAGATAGGCTGGAAAACACCAAAGAAGTGGACATATTCCTAGTAATCTATGAATTACTGAAGCAGAATCAAGAAGATATAAAAATTTTGAATAACCCAATATTAATTACTGGAATTGAAAATGTGATTAAAAACTTACAAACGAGGAAAAGCTCAGGTCCTGATGGATTCATGACTTTTTTCTATAGGAAATTTGGAGAAGATTTAATGCCAATACTCCACAAACTCTTCAATGAGATTGAAAGGAAAGCAATTCTCCCTAACTCATTCCTTGAGGCAAGTATTACCCTGATATCAAAACTGAAAAGGAGAACTACAGGACAGTCTACCTCATGAACATAGATGCAAAAATTCTGCAAACAGAATGCATCAAATCATTAAGAAGATTATACACCATGACCAAGTGAGATTCATCCAGGAGTGCAGGGATGGGTCAACATATGCAAATCAATAAATGTAATACACCACATCAACTGAGCTAAAGACAAAAATTATGTGATCATCTCAATAGATGCAGAAAAAGCTTTTGATAAAGTCCAACACTCATTCATGATAAAAAAAAAAGCATATGGAAAATCAGAATAGATGGTCTTTACCTCAGACTGATAAAAGCCATTTAAACAAATCAACGGCCAACATCATACTAATCAGAAAAGAGAAAAAAGGCTGAAAGCACTCACTCTAAAATCAAGAGCAGATTTGTGGACTGGGGAGAGAAAGAACAAAGGCCAGCAGCAACAAACAAACCCAGCACCATGTGCCATGCACCATGCACAGACCACTGCCAGACCGGGAACAGCTAGATCCAGGCCTCTCCCCATAAGACAGCGCCATTGTGGACTGAGGAGAGAGGGGGCAAAGGTCACAGCAGCAAACAGCCCCAGTCTGAGAACCAGCACCATGCATGGGCCACTGCTGAACTGGGAAAAGCCAGACCCCTTCCAGTGTGCAGGCTGGCAACACAAGAAGTACCAATCTCAGCCCCCTGTAAGCAGCCAGCTTATCTGGAGAAACACAGGCTGTGATGATAGCCATTGTGGTGAAATGCAGTTGTGGTGCTTTGGTGTTTCACTAACACTGCGGATCTGATCACAGGTTCAGAGGACAGTGGTACGCGGTGTGGCATCCTTCTGAGGGCTGTAGCCATTGTGATTCCCTATGGTCTTATTCTGAGGTCCTATATTGGTTCCATTGTTTTGTTGGGTTGGGTTTTACTCTTTTTTGTTTTGTTTGATTATGTCAAATCTGATGGCAGGAGCAGCTATTTCAAAGACAGCATGATATATTATGGTAGCAATTTTGGATTTACTATAGTATTGTTTTGCAGTCCTTTATTGCATTCATTGTTTTGTTTTTATTCTATTCTGTTTGATTTTTACCATGTCCGAAGTTATCTACAGCTATTTTGAAGCCATCAAAAGGCATTATGGTAATTATTGTTGATTTTGTAATGTTTGGAAGTCCTGCATCACTTACACTGGTTTGTTTTGGTTTGTTTTATTCTGTTTAATCCTCTTTAAAATAAAATCAGTAGCAAACAATAAGCAGAGCAATTAGACAAGAGAGAGGAAAATAAAAGAAATGAGGATAAGAAAGGAAGAAGTTAAATTATAATTATTTGCAGATGACATGATACTCTTCATAGAAGACCCCCAAAACTCTACCAAAAGACTACCAGAGTTAATAAACAAATTCAGAAGCTTAGCTGTGTACAAAATCAGTTCTCAAAAATTAATAGCATTCTTGTACACAAACAACAAACTCAGTGAAAGAGAGGTTATGGACATAAGGCCTTTCACAATAGAATTCCCAAAAATGAAATACTTAGGAATCAATCTAACAAAGGATGTAAAAGGTCTATATATTTTCAGTACTCCTGAAAAAGGAGATTGAGGAGGATATCAGAGGATGGGATTTTCCTTGCTCTTAGGAAGAACTATCTGTCTTGGTTACTTTTACTTTTCTCTTGTGGCTGGGACAAAACACTCAACATCCAAAATGAAGAAAGGAAAGGTTTATTTGCTCACTCTTTGTGGAGGTTTCAATCCATAATCAGCTGGCTCCAAGGTAGGGTGGCACAGCACTGGGCCAGCAACCACAGCAAGAAAGGGGGAAAACAAGCCTCTTCTCCTCCCTTATACTGTACACAGACACCCCACCCCCCAATTCCAGGGCAGGTGTAGCTATTGGATTTTAAATTCTCTGCACCATTTCTCTCTCTCTCTCTCTCTCTCTCTCTC